>CAJHQP010006048.1:0-41142 GCA_905132765.1 Moricandia arvensis | reverse complement strand
TTTTAGTAGTTATAGGTCATAAAGTAAAAAGGTACCGAACACCTTTTTAGATTTAGCAATTGGTTCAGCCTTGACTTAGGCCACCATATATGATTATCTCGACCAGAGACTTAACTCATACAATAAGCATTCATCGACCGATGCAGCGGAATCGATCTCGAGATAAAAAACAAGCCAATACCACATAAACTTAAGGCTATGCCCCATCTTTTTAAAATCTGGTTCGACAGAAAGGTCAAGAAACGCCCTGCAAATGGAATAGTCGAAGCACAATTCCTTTAAGGCTTGTTAAAAACATTTTTCGGCAGAAAAACTCGATATGCCCATTTTTAGTAGTTATATGGTCGGATAAATGTAAAAAGGTGCCGAACACCATTTTAGATTTAGCATTGGTTCAGCCTTGACTTAGGCCACCATATATGATTATCTCGACCAGAGACATAACTCATACAAAAGCATTCAGCGACCAATGCAGCGGAATCGATCTCGAGATAAAAAAACAAGCCAATACCGCATAAACTTAAGGCTATGTCCAATCTTTTTTAAAAATCTGGTTCGACAAAAAGGTCAAGAAACTCCCTGCAAATGGAATTGTCGAAGCAGAATTCCTTTAAGGCTTGTTAAAAACATTTTTCGGCAGAAAAACTCGATATGCCCATTTTTAGTAGTTATATGGTCGGATAAATGTAAAAAGGTACCAAACATCTTTTTAGATTTAGCTTGGTTCAGCCTTGACTTAGGCCACCATATATATTATCTTGACCAGAAACATAACTCATACAAAAGCATTTATCGACCGATGCAGCTGAATCGATCTCGAGATAAAAAAAACAAGCCAATACCACATAAACATAAGGCTATAGCCCATCTTTTATAAATCTGGTTCGACAGAAAGGTCAAGAAACGCCCTGCAAATGGAATAGTCGAAGGACAATTCCTTTAAGACTTGTTAAAAACATTTTTCGGCAGAAAACTCCGATATGCCCATTTTTTAGTAGTCATATGGTAGGAATAAACGTAAAAAGGTACCGAACACCATTTTAGATTTAGCATTGGTTCAGCCTTGACTTAGGCCACCATATATGATTATCTCGACCAGAGACTTAACTCACACAATAAGCATTCATCGACCAATGCAGCAGAATCGATCTCGATATAAAAAAACAAGCCAACACTACATAATCTTAAGACTATGCCCCATCTTTTTAAAATTTGGTTCGACAAAGAAGGTCAAGAAACGCCCTGCAAATGGAATAGTCAAAGCACATTCCTTTAAGGCTTGTTAAAAACATTTTTCTGCAGAAAAACTCGATATGCCCATTTTTAGTAGTTATAAGGTCGGATAAATGTAAAAAGGTACCAAACATCTTTTTAGATTTAGCTTGGTTCAGCCTTGACTTAGGCCACCATATATATTTATCTTGACCAGAAACATAACTCATACAAAAAGCATTTATCGACCGATGCAGCTGAATCGATCTCGAGATAAAAAAAAAACAAGCCCATACCACATAAACATAAGGCTATACCCCATCTTTTATAAATCTGGTTCGACAGAAAGGTCAAGAAACGCCCTGCAAATGGAATAGTCGAAGGACAATTCCTTTAAGACTTGTTAAAAACATTTTTCGGCAGAAAAACTCGATATGCCCATTTTAGTAGTCATATGGTAGGATAAACGTAAAAAGGTACCGACACCATTTTAGATTTAGCATTGGTTCAGCCTTGACTTAGGCCACCATATATGATTATTCTCGACCAGAGACTTAACTCACACAATAAGCATTCATCGACCAATGCAGCAGAATCGATCTCGATATAAAAAACAAGCCAACACCACATAATCTTAAGACTATGCCCCATCTTTTTAAAAATTTGGTTCGACAAAAAGGTCAAGAAACGCCCTGCAAATGGAATAGTCAAGCACAATTCCTTTAAGGCTTGTTAAAAACATTTTTCTGCAGAAAAACTCGATATGCCCATTTTTTAGTAGTTATATGGTCGGATAAATGTAAAAAGGTGCCGAACACCATTTTAGTTCTAGTATTGGTTCAGCCTTAACTTAGGCCACCATATATGATTATCTCGACCAGAGACATAACTCATACAATAAGCATTCATCGACCAATGCAGCTGAATCGATCTCGAGTTAAAAAAACAAGCCAATACCGCATAAACTTAAGGCTATGTCCAATCTTTTTAAAATCTGGTTCGACAAAAAGGTCAAGAAACTCCCTGCAAATGGAATTGTCGAAGCACAATTCCTTTAAGGCTTGTTAAAAACATTTTTTCGGCAGAAAAACTCGATATGCCTATTTCTAGTAGTGATATGGTCGGATAAATGTAAAAGGTGCCAAACACCATTTTAGTTCTTGCATTGGTTCAGCGTTGACTTAGGCCACCATATATGATTATCTCGACCAGAGACATAACTCATACAATAAGCATTCAGCGACCAATGCAGCGGAATCGATCTCGAGATAAAAAAACAAGCCAATACCGCATAAACTTAAGGCTATGTCCAATCTTTTTAAAATCTGGTTCGACAAAAAGGTCAAGAAACTCCATGCAAATGGAATTGTCGAAGCAGAATTCCTTTAAGGCTTGTTAAAAACATTATTCAGCAGAAAAACTCGATATGCCCATTTTTAGTAGTTATAAGGTCGGATAAATGTAAAAAGGTACCAAACATCTTTTTAGATTTAGCTTGGTTCAGCCTTGACTTAGGCCACCATATATATTTATCTTGACCAGAAACATAACTCATACAAAAAGCATTTATCGACCGATGCAGCGGAATCGATCTCGAGATAAAAAAAAAACAAGCCAATACCACATAAACATAAGGCTATGCCCCATCTTTTATAAATCTGGTTCGACATAAAGGTCAAGAAACGCCCTGCAAATGGAATAGTCGAAGCACAATTCCTTTAAGACTTGTTAAAAACATTTTTCGGCAGAAAAACTCGATATGCCCATTTTTAGTAGTTATATGGTAGGATAAACGTAAAAAGGTACCGAACACCATTTTAGATTTAGCATTGGTTCAGCCTTGACTTAGGCCACCATATATGATTATCTCGACCAGAGACTTAACTCACACAATAAGCATTCATCGACCAATGCAGCAGAATCGATCTCGATATAAAAAAACAAGCCAACACCACATAATCTTAAGACTATGCCCCATCTTTTTAAAATTTGGTTCGACAAAAAGGTCAAGAAACGCCCTGCAAATGGAATAGTCAAAGCACAATTCCTTTAAGGCTTGTTAAAAACATTTTTCTGCAGAAAAACTCGATATGCCCATTTTTTAGTAGTTATATGGTCAAATACAAGTAAAAAGGTACCGAACACCTTTTTAGATTTAGCAATTGTTCAGCCTTGACTTAGGCCACCATATATGATTATCTCGATCAGAGACTTAACTCACACAATAAGCATTCATCGACCAATGCAGCGGAATCGATCTCGAGATAAAAAAACAAGCCAATACTGCATAAACTTAAGGCTATGTCCAATCTTTTTAAAATCTGGTTCGACAAAAGGTCAAGAAACTCCCTGCAAATGGAATTGTTGAAGCACAATTCCTTTAAGGCTTGTTAAAAACATTTTTCAGCAGAAAAACTCGATATGCCCATTTTTAGTAGTTATAAGGTCGGATAAATGTAAAAAGGTACCGAACATCTTTTTAGATTTAGCATTGGTTCAGCCTTGAATTAGGCCACCATACATGATTATCTAGACCAGAGACTTAACTCACACAATAAGCATTCATCGACCAATGCAGCGGAATCGATCTCGAGAAAAAAAAAACAAGCCAATACCACATAATCTTAAGGCTATGCCCCATCTTTTGAAAATCTGGTTCGACATAAAGGTCAAGAACCCCCTGCAAATGGAATAATCGAGGCACAATTCCTTTAAGGCTTGTTAAAAACATTTTTCAGCAGAAAAACTCGATATGCCCATTTTTAGTAGATATATGGTCGGATAAATGTAAAAAGTTGCCGATCACCATTTTAGGTTTAGCATTGGTTTCAGCCTTGACTTAGGCCACCATATATGATTATCCTCGACCAGAGACATAACTCGTACAATAAGCATTCATCGACCGATGCAGCGGATTCGATCTCGAGCTTAAAAAACAAGCCAATACAACATAAACTTAAGGCTATGCCCCATCTTTCTTAAATCTGGTTCGACAGAAAGGTCTAGAAACACCCTGCAAATGGAATAGTCGAAGCACAATTCCTTTAAGGCTTGTTAAAAACATTTTTCGGAAGAAAAACTCGATATGCCCATTTTTAGTAGTTATATGGTCAAATACAAGTAAAAAAGTACCGAACACCTTTTTAGATTTAGCAATTGTTCAGCCTTGACTTAGGCCACCATATATGATTATCTCGACCAGAGACTTAACTCACACAATAAGCATTCATCGACCAATGCATCGGAATCGATCTCGAGATAAAAAACAAGCCAATACCACATAATCTTAAGGCTATGCCCCATCTTTTTAAAATCTGGTTCGACAGAAAGGTCAAGAAACGCCCTGCAAATGGAATAGTCAAAGCACAATTCCTTTAAGGCTTGTTAAAAACATTTTTCTGCAGAAAAACTCGATATGCCCCTTTTTTAGTAGTTATATGGTAGGATAAACGTAAAAAGGTACCGAACACCATTTTAGATTTAGCATTGGATCAGCCTTGACTTAGGCCACCATATATGATTATCTCGACCAGAGACTTAACTCACACAATAAGCATTCATCGACCAATGCAGCAGAATCGATCTCGATATAAAAAACAAGCCAACACCACATAATCTTAAGACTATGCCCCATCTTTTTAAAATTTGGTTCGACAAAAAGGTCAAGAAACGCCCTGCAAATGGAATAGTCCAAAGCACAATTCCTTTAAGGCTTGTTAAAAACATTTTTCTGCAGAAAAACTCTATATGCCCATTTTTTAGTAGTTATATGGTCAAATACAAGTAAAAAGGTACCGAACACCTTTTAGATTTCGCAATTGTTCAGCCTTGACTTAGGCCACCATATATGATTATCTCGACCAGAGACTTAACTCACACAATAAGCATTCATCGACCAATGCAGCAGAATCGATCTCGATATAAAAAACAAGCCAACACCACATAATCTTAAGACTATGCCCCATCTTTTTAAAATTTGGTTCGACAAAAAGGTCAAGAAACGCCCTGCAAATGGAATAGTCAAAGCACAATTCCTTTAAGGCTTGTTAAAAACATTTTTCTGCAGAAAAACTCGATATGCCCATTTTTTAGTAGTTATATGGTCAAATACAAGTAAAAAGGTACCGAACACCTTTTTAGATTTAGCAATTGTTCAGCCTTGACTTAGGCCACCATATATGATTATCTCGACCAGAGACTTAACTCACACAATAAGCATTCATCGACCAATGCATCGGAATCGATCTCGAGATAAAAAACAAGCCAATACCACATAATCTTAAGGCTATGCCCCATCTTTTTAAAATCTGGTTGACAGAAAGGTCAAGAAACGCCCTGCAAATGGAATAGTCAAAGCACAATTCCTTTAAGGCTTGTTAAAAACATTTTTCTGCAGAAAAACTCGATATGCCCATTTTTTAGTAGTTATATGGTAGGATAAACGTAAAAAGGTACCGAACACCATTTTAGATTTAGCATTGGTTCAGCCTTGACTTAGGCCACCATATATGATTATCTCGACCAGAGACTTAACTCACACAATAAGCATTCATCAACCAATGCAGCAGAATCGATCTCGATATAAAAAAACAAGCCAACACCACATAATCTTAAGACTATGCCCCATCTTTTTAAAATTTGGTTCGACAAAAAGGTCAAGAAACCCCCTGCAAATGGAATAATCGAGGCACAATTCCTTTAAGGCTTGTTAAAAACATTTTTCAGCAGAAAAACTCGATATGCCCATTTTTAGTAGATATATGGTCGGATAAATGTAAAAAGTTGCCGAACACCATTTTAGATTTAGCATTAGTTCAGCCTTGACTTAGGCCACCATATATGATTATCTCGACCAGAGACATAACTCATACAATAAGCATTCATCGACAGATGCAGCGGATTCGATCTCGAGCTTAAAAAACAAGCCAATACAACAGAAACTTAAGGCTATGCCCCATCTTTCTTAAAATCTGGTTCGACAGAAAGGTCTAGAAACACCCTGCAAATGGAATAGTCGAAGCACAATTCCTTTAAGGCTTGTTAAAAACATTTTTCTGCAGAAAAACTCGATATGCCCATTTTTTAGTAGTTATATGGTAGGATAAAAGTAAAAAGGTACCGAACACCTTTTTAGAATTAGCATTGGTTCAGCATTGACTTAGGCCACCATATATGATTATCTTGACCAGAGACATAACTCATAAAATAAGCATTCATCAAGCGATGCAGCGGATTCGATCTAGAGATAAAAAAACAAGCCAATACCACATAAACATAAGCCAATACCACATATAATCATTTTTAGTAGTTATATGGTCAGATAAAAGTAAAAAGGTACCGAACACCTTTTTAGAATTAGCATTGGTTCAGCATTGACTTAGGCCACCATATATGATTATCTTGACCAGAGACATAACTCATAAAATAAGCATTCATCAAGCGATGCAGCGGATTCGATCTAGAGATAAAAAAACAAGCCAATACCACATAAACTTAAGGCTATATCCCATCTTTTTAAATCTGGTTCGACAGAAAGGTCTAGAAACGCCCTGCAAATGGAATTGTAGAAGCACAATTCCTTTAAGGCTTGTTAAAAATATTTTTCGGCAAAAAAACTCGATATGCCCATTTTTAGTAGTTATATGGTCAGATAAATGTAAAAAGGTACCGAACACCTTTTTAGAATTAGCATTGGTTCAACATTGACTTAGGCCACCATATATGATTATCTTGACCAGAGACATAACTCATAAAATAAGTATTCATCAAGCGATGCAGCGGATTCGATCTAGAGATAAAAAAAACAAGCCAATACCACATAAACTTAAGGCTATATCCCATCTTTTTAAATCTGGTTCGACAAAAAGGTCTAGAAACGCCCTGCAAATGGAATAGTAGAAGCACAATTCCTTTAAGGCTTGTTAAAACATTTTTCGGCAAAAAAACTCGATATGCCCATTTTTAGTAGTTATATGGTCAGATAAATGTAAAAAGGTACCGAACACCTTTTTAGAATTAGCATTGGTTCAGCATTGACTTAGGCCACCATATATGATTATATCGACCAGAGGCATAACTCATACAATAAGCATTCATCGACCGATGCAGCGGATTCGATCTCGAGATAAAAAAAACAAGCCAATACCACATAAACTTAAGGCTATGCCCCACTCTTTTTTAAATCTGGTTCGACAGAAAGGTCAAGAAACGCCCTGAAAATGGAATAGTAGAAGCACAATTCCTTTAAGGCTTGTTAAAAACATTTTCGACAAAAAAACATAGCCTTAAGTTTATGTGGTATTGGCTTGTTTTTTATCTCGAGATCGAATCCGCTGCATCGGTCGATGAATGCTTATTGTATGAGTTATGTCTCTGGTCGAGATAATCATATATGGTGGCCTAAGTCAATGCTGAACCAATGCTAATTCTAAAAAGGTGTTCGGTACCTTTTTACATTTATCTGACCATATAACTACTAAAAATGGGCATATCGAGTTTTTTTTGCCGAAAAATGTTTTTAACAAGCTTAAAGGAATTGTGTTTCTACTAGTCCATTTTCAGGGCGTTTCTAGACCTTTCTTTCGAACCAGATTTAAAAAGATGGGACATAGCCTTAAGTTTATGTGGTATTGGCTTGTTTTTTTATCTCTAGATCGAATCCGCTGCATCGCTTGATGAATGCTTATTTTATGAGTTATGTCTCTGGTCAAGATAATCATATATGGTGGCCTAAGTCAATGCTGAACCAATGCTAATTCTAAAAAGGTGTTCGGTACCTTTTTACTTTTATCTGACCAAATAACTACTAAAAATGGGCATATCGTGTTTTTTGCCGAAAAATGTTTTTAACAAGCCTTAAAGGATTTGTGCTTCTACTATTCCATTTTCAGGGCGTTTCTTGACCTTTCTGTCGAACCAGATTTAAAGAAGAGTGGGGCATAGCCTTAAGTTTATGTGGTATTGGCTTGTTTTTTTATCTCGAGATCGAATCCGCTGCATCGGTCGATGAATGCTTATTGTATGAGTTATGTCTCTGGTCGAGATAATCATATATGGTGGCCTAAGTCAATGCTGAACCAATGCTAATTCTAAAAAGGTGTTCGGTACCTTTTTACATTTATCTGACCATATAACTACTAAAAATGGGCATATCGAGTTTTTTTGCCGAAAAATGTTTTTAACAAGCCTTAAAGGAATTGTGCTTCTACTATTCCATTTGCAGGGCGTTTCTAGACCTTTCTGTCGAACCAGATTTAAAAAAGATGGGACATAGCCTTAAGTTTATGTGGTATTGGCTTGTTTTTCTTATCTCTAAATCGAATCCGCTGCATCGGTTGATGAATGCTTATTGAATGAGCTATGTCTCTGGTCGAGATAATCATATATGGTGGCCTAAGTTAAGGCTGAACCAATGCTAATTCTAAAAGAGATGTTCGGTACCTTTTTACATTTATCTGACCATATAACTACTAAAAATGGGCATATCGAGTTTTTTTGCCGAAAAATGTTTTTAACAAGCCTTAAAGGAATTGTGCTACTACTATTCCATTTTCAGGGTGTTTCTTGACCTTTCTGTCGAACCAGATTTAAAAAAGAGTGGGGCATAGCCTTAAGTTTATGTGGTATTGGCTTGTTTTTTTATCTCGAGATCGAATCCGCTGCATCGGTCGATGAATGCTTATTGTATGAGTTATGCCTCTGGTCGAGATAATCATATATGGTGGCCTAAGTCAATGCTGAACCAATGCTAATTCTAAAAAGGTGTTCGGTACCTTTTTACATTTATCTGACCATATAACTACTAAAAATGGGCATATCGAGTTTTTTTGCCGAAAAATGTTTTTAACAAGCCTTAAAGGAATTGTGCTTCTACTATTCCATTTGCAGGGCGTTTCTAGACCTTTCTGTCGAACCAGATTTAAAAAGATGGGACATAGCCTTAAGTTTATGTGGTATTGGCTTGTTTTTTTTATCTCTAGATCGAATCCGCTGCATCGCTTGATGAATGCTTATTGTATGAGTTATGTCTCTGGTCGAGATAATCATATATGGTGGCCTAAGTCAATGCTGAACCAATGCTAATTCTAAAAAGGTGTTCGGTACCTTTTTACATTTATCTGACCATATAACTACTAAAAATGGGCATATCGAGTTTTTTTGCCGAAAAATGTTTTTAACAAGCCTTAAAGGAATTGTGCTTCTACTATTCCATTTGCAGGGCGTTTCTAGACCTTTCTGTCGAACCAGATTTAAAAAGATGGGACATAGCCTTAAGTTTATGTGGTATTGGCTTGTTTTTTTATCTCTAGATCGAATCCGCTGCATCGGTTGATGAATGCTTATTGTATGAGTTATGTCTCTGGTCGAGATAATCATATATGGTGGCCTAAGTCAATGCTGAACCAATGCTAATTCTAAAAAGGTGTTCGGTACCTTTTTACATTTATCTGACCATATAACTACTAAAAATGGGCATATCGAGTTTTTTTGCCGAAAAATGTTTTTAACAAGCCTTAAAGGAATTGTGCTTCTACTATTCCATTTGCAGGGCGTTTCTAGACCTTTCTGTCGAACCAGATTTAAAAAAGATGGGGCATAGCCTTAAGTTTATGTGGTATTGGCTTGTTTTTTTATCTCGAGATCGAATCCGCTGCATCGGTCGATGAATGCTTATTGTATGAGTTATGTCTCTGGTCGAGATAATCATATATGGTGGCCTAAGTCAAGGCTGAACCAATGCTAATTCTAAAAAGGTGTTCGGTACCTTTTTACATTTATCTGACCATATAACTACTAAAAATGGGCATATCGAGTTTTTTTGCCGAAAAATGTTTTTAACAAGCCTTAAAGGAATTGTGCTTCTACTATTCCATTTGCAGGGCGTTTCTAGACCTTTCTGTCGAACCAGATTTAAAAAAGAGTGGGGCATAGCCTTAAGTTTATGTGGTATTGGCTTGTTTTTTTTATCTCGAGATCGAATCCGCTGCATCGGTCGATGAATGCTTATTGTATGAGTTATGTCTCTGGTCGAGATAATCATATATGGTGGCCTAAGTCAATGCTGAACCAATGCTAATTCTAAAAAGGTGTTCGGTACCTTTTTACATTTATCTGACCATATAACTACTAAAAATGGGCATATCGAGTTTTTTTGCCGAAAAATGTTTTTAACAAGCCTTAAAGGAATTGTGCTTCTACTATTCCATTTGCAGGGCGTTTCTAGACCTTTCTGTCGAACCAGATTTAAAAAGATGGGACATAGCCTTAAGTTTATGTGGTATTGGCTTGTTTTTTTTATCTCTAGATCGAATCCGCTGCATCGGTTGATGAATGCTTATTGTATGAGTTATGTCTCTGGTCGAGATAATCATATATGGTGGCCTAAGTCAAGGCTGAACCAATGCTAATTCTAAAAAGGTGTTCGGTACCTTTTTACATTTATCTGACCATATAACTACTAAAAATGGGCATATCGAGTTTTTTTGCCGAAAAATGTTTTTAACAAGCCTTAAAGGAATTGTGCTTCTACTATTCCATTTGCAGGGCGTTTCTAGACCTTTCTGTCGAACCAGATTTAAAAAGAGTGGGGCATAGCCTTAAGTTTATGTGGTATTGGCTTGTTTTTTTATCTCGAGATCGAATCCGCTGCATCGGTCGATGAATGCTTATTGTATGAGTTATGTCTCTGGTCGAGATAATCATATATGGTGGCCTAAGTCAATGCTGAACCAATGCTAATTCTAAAAAGGTGTTCGGTACCTTTTTACATTTATCTGACCATATAACTACTAAAAATGGGCATATCGAGTTTTTTTGCCGAAAAATGTTTTTAACAAGCCTTAAAGGAATTGTGCTTCTACTATTCCATTTGCAGGGCGTTTCTAGACCTTTCTGTCGAACCAGATTTAAAAAAGATGGGACATAGCCTTAAGTTTATGTGGTATTGGCTTGTTTTTTTATCTCTAGATCGAATCCGCTGCATCGGTTGATGAATGCTTATTGTATGAGTTATGTCTCTGGTCGAGATAATCATATATGGTGGCCTAAGTCAATGCTGAACCAATGCTAATTCTAAAAAGGTGTTCGGTACCTTTTTACATTTATCTGACCATATAACTACTAAAAATGGGCATATCGAGTTTTTTTGCCGAAAAATGTTTTTAACAAGCCTTAAAGGAATTGTGCTTCTACTATTCCATTTGCAGGGCGTTTCTAGACCTTTCTGTCGAACCAGATTTAAAAAAGATGGGGCATAGCCTTAAGTTTATGTGGT
Organism: Moricandia arvensis; assembly: GCA_905132765.1. Lineage (NCBI taxonomy): Eukaryota > Viridiplantae > Streptophyta > Magnoliopsida > Brassicales > Brassicaceae > Moricandia > Moricandia arvensis. The sequence continues at coordinate 29,657 of CAJHQP010006048.1, read as the reverse complement.
ATTGGCTTGTTTTTTTATCTCGAGATCGAATCCGCTGCATCGGTCGATGAATGCTTATTGTATGAGTTATGTCTCTGGTCGAGATAATCATATATGGTGGCCTAAGTCAAGGCTGAACCAATGCTAATTCTAAAAAGGTGTTCGGTACCTTTTTACATTTATCTGACCATATAACTACTAAAAATGGGCATATCGAGTTTTTTTGCCGAAAAATGTTTTTAACAAGCCTTAAAGGAATTGTGCTTCTACTATTCCATTTGCAGGGCGTTTCTAGACCTTTCTGTCGAACCAGATTTAAAAAAGATGGGACATAGCCTTAAGTTTATGTGGTATTGGCTTGTTTTTTTATCTCTAGATCGAATCCGCTGCATCGGTTGATGAATGCTTATTGTATGAGTTATGTCTCTGGTCGAGATAATCATATATGGTGGCCTAAGTCAAGGCTGAACCAATGCTAATTCTAAAAAGGTGTTCGGTACCTTTTTACATTTATCTGACCATATAACTACTAAAAATGGGCATATCGAGTTTTTTTGCCGAAAAATGTTTTTAACAAGCCTTAAAGGAATTGTGCTTCTACTATTCCATTTGCAGGGCGTTTCTAGACCTTTCTGTCGAACCAGATTTAAAAAAGAGTGGGGCATAGCCTTAAGTTTATGTGGTATTGGCTTGTTTTTTTTATCTCTAGATCGAATCCGCTGCATCGGTTGATGAATGCTTATTGTATGAGTTATGTCTCTGGTCGAGATAATCATATATGGTGGCCTAAGTCAATGCTGAACCAATGCTAATTCTAAAAAGGTGTTCGGTACCTTTTTACATTTATCTGACCATATAACTACTAAAAATGGGCATATCGAGTTTTTTTGCCGAAAAATGTTTTTAACAAGCCTTAAAGGAATTGTGCTTCTACTATTCCATTTGCAGGGCGTTTCTAGACCTTTCTGTCGAACCAGATTTAAAAAAGATGGGACATAGCCTTAAGTTTATGTGGTATTGGCTTGTTTTTTTATCTCTAGATCGAATCCGCTGCATCGGTTGATGAATGCTTATTGTATGAGTTATGTCTCTGGTCGAGATAATCATATATGGTGGCCTAAGTCAAGGCTGAACCAATGCTAATTCTAAAAAGGTGTTCGGTACCTTTTTACATTTATCTGACCATATAACTACTAAAAATGGGCATATCGAGTTTTTTTGCCGAAAAATGTTTTTAACAAGCCTTAAAGGAATTGTGCTTCTACTATTCCATTTGCAGGGCGTTTCTAGACCTTTCTGTCGAACCAGATTTAAAAAAGAGTGGGGCATAGCCTTAAGTTTATGTGGTATTGGCTTGTTTTTTTATCTCGAGATCGAATCCGCTGCATCGGTCGATGAATGCTTATTGTATGAGTTATGTCTCTGGTCGAGATAATCATATATGGTGGCCTAAGTCAAGGCTGAACCAATGCTAATTCTAAAAAGGTGTTCGGTACCTTTTTACATTTATCTGACCATATAACTACTAAAAATGGGCATATCGAGTTTTTTTGCCGAAAAATGTTTTTAACAAGCCTTAAAGGAATTGTGCTTCTACTATTCCATTTGCAGGGCGTTTCTAGACCTTTCTGTCGAACCAGATTTAAAAAAGATGGGACATAGCCTTAAGTTTATGTGGTATTGGCTTGTTTTTTTATCTCTAGATCGAATCCGCTGCATCGGTTGATGAATGCTTATTGTATGAGTTATGTCTCTGGTCGAGATAATCATATATGGTGGCCTAAGTCAAGGCTGAACCAATGCTAATTCTAAAAAGGTGTTCGGTACCTTTTTACATTTATCTGACCATATAACTACTAAAAATGGGCATATCGAGTTTTTTTGCCGAAAAATGTTTTTAACAAGCCTTAAAGGAATTGTGCTTCTACTATTCCATTTGCAGGGCGTTTCTAGACCTTTCTGTCGAACCAGATTTAAAAAAGAGTGGGGCATAGCCTTAAGTTTATGTGGTATTGGCTTGTTTTTTTTATCTCGAGATCGAATCCGCTGCATCGGTCGATGAATGCTTATTGTATGAGTTATGTCTCTGGTCGAGATAATCATATATGGTGGCCTAAGTCAAGGCTGAACCAATGCTAATTCTAAAAAGGTGTTCGGTACCTTTTTACATTTATCTGACCATATAACTACTAAAAATGGGCATATCGAGTTTTTTTGCCGAAAAATGTTTTTAACAAGCCTTAAAGGAATTGTGCTTCTACTATTCCATTTGCAGGGCGTTTCTAGACCTTTCTGTCGAACCAGATTTAAAAAAGATGGGGCATAGCCTTAAGTTTATGTGGTATTGGCTTGTTTTTTTTATCTCTAGATCGAATCCGCTGCATCGGTTGATGAATGCTTATTGTATGAGTTATGTCTCTGGTCGAGATAATCATATATGGTGGCCTAAGTCAAGGCTGAACCAATGCTAATTCTAAAAAGGTGTTCGGTACCTTTTTACATTTATCTGACCATATAACTACTAAAAATGGGCATATCGAGTTTTTTTGCCGAAAAATGTTTTTAACAAGCCTTAAAGGAATTGTGCTTCTACTATTCCATTTGCAGGGCGTTTCTAGACCTTTCTGTCGAACCAGATTTAAAAAAGATGGGGCATAGCCTTAAGTTTATGTGGTATTGGCTTGTTTTTTTTATCTCTAGATCGAATCCGCTGCATCGGTTGATGAATGCTTATTGTATGAGTTATGTCTCTGGTCGAGATAATCATATATGGTGGCCTAAGTCAAGGCTGAACCAATGCTAATTCTAAAAAGGTGTTCGGTACCTTTTTACATTTATCTGACCATATAACTACTAAAAATGGGCATATCGAGTTTTTTTGCCGAAAAATGTTTTTAACAAGCCTTAAAGGAATTGTGCTTCTACTATTCCATTTGCAGGGCGTTTCTAGACCTTTCTGTCGAACCAGATTTAAAAAAGATGGGACATAGCCTTAAGTTTATGTGGTATTGGCTTGTTTTTTTTATCTCTAGATCGAATCCGCTGCATCGGTCGATGAATGCTTATTGTATGAGTTATGTCTCTGGTCGAGATAATCATATATGGTGGCCTAAGTCAAGGCTGAACCAATGCTAATTCTAAAAAGGTGTTCGGTACCTTTTTACATTTATCTGACCATATAACTACTAAAAATGGGCATATCGAGTTTTTTTGCCGAAAAATGTTTTTAACAAGCCTTAAAGGAATTGTGCTTCTACTATTCCATTTGCAGGGCGTTTCTAGACCTTTCTGTCGAACCAGATTTAAAAAAGATGGGACATAGCCTTAAGTTTATGTGGTATTGGCTTGTTTTTTTTATCTCTAGATCGAATCCGCTGCATCGGTTGATGAATGCTTATTGTATGAGTTATGTCTCTGGTCGAGATAATCATATATGGTGGCCTAAGTCAAGGCTGAACCAATGCTAATTCTAAAAAGGTGTTCGGTACCTTTTTACATTTATCTGACCATATAACTACTAAAAATGGGCATATCGAGTTTTTTTGCCGAAAAATGTTTTTAACAAGCCTTAAAGGAATTGTGCTTCTACTATTCCATTTGCAGGGCGTTTCTAGACCTTTCTGTCGAACCAGATTTAAAAAAGATGGGGCATAGCCTTAAGTTTATGTGGTATTGGCTTGTTTTTTTTATCTCTAGATCGAATCCGCTGCATCGGTTGATGAATGCTTATTGTATGAGTTATGTCTCTGGTCGAGATAATCATATATGGTGGCCTAAGTCAAGGCTGAACCAATGCTAATTCTAAAAAGGTGTTCGGTACCTTTTTACATTTATCTGACCATATAACTACTAAAAATGGGCATATCGAGTTTTTTTGCCGAAAAATGTTTTTAACAAGCCTTAAAGGAATTGTGCTTCTACTATTCCATTTGCAGGGCGTTTCTAGACCTTTCTGTCGAACCAGATTTAAAAAAGAGTGGGGCATAGCCTTAAGTTTATGTGGTATTGGCTTGTTTTTTTTATCTCTAGATCGAATCCGCTGCATCGGTTGATGAATGCTTATTGTATGAGTTATGTCTCTGGTCGAGATAATCATATATGGTGGCCTAAGTCAAGGCTGAACCAATGCTAATTCTAAAAAGGTGTTCGGTACCTTTTTACATTTATCTGACCATATAACTACTAAAAATGGGCATATCGAGTTTTTTTGCCGAAAAATGTTTTTAACAAGCCTTAAAGGAATTGTGCTTCTACTATTCCATTTGCAGGGCGTTTCTAGACCTTTCTGTCGAACCAGATTTAAAAAAGATGGGACATAGCCTTAAGTTTATGTGGTATTGGCTTGTTTTTTTATCTCTAGATCGAATCCGCTGCATCGGTTGATGAATGCTTATTGTATGAGTTATGTCTCTGGTCGAGATAATCATATATGGTGGCCTAAGTCAAGGCTGAACCAATGCTAATTCTAAAAAGGTGTTCGGTACCTTTTTACATTTATCTGACCATATAACTACTAAAAATGGGCATATCGAGTTTTTTTGCCGAAAAATGTTTTTAACAAGCCTTAAAGGAATTGTGCTTCTACTATTCCATTTGCAGGGCGTTTCTAGACCTTTCTGTCGAACCAGATTTAAAAAAGAGTGGGGCATAGCCTTAAGTTTATGTGGTATTGGCTTGTTTTTTTTATCTCTAGATCGAATCCGCTGCATCGGTCGATGAATGCTTATTGTATGAGTTATGTCTCTGGTCGAGATAATCATATATGGTGGCCTAAGTCAAGGCTGAACCAATGCTAATTCTAAAAAGGTGTTCGGTACCTTTTTACATTTATCTGACCATATAACTACTAAAAATGGGCATATCGAGTTTTTTTGCCGAAAAATGTTTTTAACAAGCCTTAAAGGAATTGTGCTTCTACTATTCCATTTGCAGGGCGTTTCTAGACCTTTCTGTCGAACCAGATTTAAAAAAGATGGGACATAGCCTTAAGTTTATGTGGTATTGGCTTGTTTTTTTTATCTCTAGATCGAATCCGCTGCATCGGTTGATGAATGCTTATTGTATGAGTTATGTCTCTGGTCGAGATAATCATATATGGTGGCCTAAGTCAAGGCTGAACCAATGCTAATTCTAAAAAGGTGTTCGGTACCTTTTTACATTTATCTGACCATATAACTACTAAAAATGGGCATATCGAGTTTTTTTGCCGAAAAATGTTTTTAACAAGCCTTAAAGGAATTGTGCTTCTACTATTCCATTTGCAGGGCGTTTCTAGACCTTTCTGTCGAACCAGATTTAAAAAAGAGTGGGACATAGCCTTAAGTTTATGTGGTATTGGCTTGTTTTTTTTATCTCGAGATCGAATCCGCTGCATCGGTCGATGAATGCTTATTGTATGAGTTATGTCTCTGGTCGAGATAATCATATATGGTGGCCTAAGTCAAGGCTGAACCAATGCTAATTCTAAAAAGGTGTTCGGTACCTTTTTACATTTATCTGACCATATAACTACTAAAAATGGGCATATCGAGTTTTTTTGCCGAAAAATGTTTTTAACAAGCCTTAAAGGAATTGTGCTTCTACTATTCCATTTGCAGGGCGTTTCTAGACCTTTCTGTCGAACCAGATTTAAAAAAGATGGGACATAGCCTTAAGTTTATGTGGTATTGGCTTGTTTTTTTTATCTCTAGATCGAATCCGCTGCATCGGTTGATGAATGCTTATTGTATGAGTTATGTCTCTGGTCGAGATAATCATATATGGTGGCCTAAGTCAAGGCTGAACCAATGCTAATTCTAAAAAGGTGTTCGGTACCTTTTTACATTTATCTGACCATATAACTACTAAAAATGGGCATATCGAGTTTTTTTGCCGAAAAATGTTTTTAACAAGCCTTAAAGGAATTGTGCTTCTACTATTCCATTTGCAGGGCGTTTCTAGACCTTTCTGTCGAACCAGATTTAAAAAAGATGGGGCATAGCCTTAAGTTTATGTGGTATTGGCTTGTTTTTTTTATCTCTAGATCGAATCCGCTGCATCGGTCGATGAATGCTTATTGTATGAGTTATGTCTCTGGTCGAGATAATCATATATGGTGGCCTAAGTCAAGGCTGAACCAATGCTAATTCTAAAAAGGTGTTCGGTACCTTTTTACATTTATCTGACCATATAACTACTAAAAATGGGCATATCGAGTTTTTTTGCCGAAAAATGTTTTTAACAAGCCTTAAAGGAATTGTGCTTCTACTATTCCATTTGCAGGGCGTTTCTAGACCTTTCTGTCGAACCAGATTTAAAAAAGATGGGGCATAGCCTTAAGTTTATGTGGTATTGGCTTGTTTTTTTATCTCGAGATCGAATCCGCTGCATCGGTCGATGAATGCTTATTGTATGAGTTATGTCTCTGGTCGAGATAATCATATATGGTGGCCTAAGTCAAGGCTGAACCAATGCTAATTCTAAAAAGGTGTTCGGTACCTTTTTACATTTATCTGACCATATAACTACTAAAAATGGGCATATCGAGTTTTTTTGCCGAAAAATGTTTTTAACAAGCCTTAAAGGAATTGTGCTTCTACTATTCCATTTGCAGGGCGTTTCTAGACCTTTCTGTCGAACCAGATTTAAAAAAGATGGGACATAGCCTTAAGTTTATGTGGTATTGGCTTGTTTTTTTATCTCTAGATCGAATCCGCTGCATCGGTTGATGAATGCTTATTGTATGAGTTATGTCTCTGGTCGAGATAATCATATATGGTGGCCTAAGTCAAGGCTGAACCAATGCTAATTCTAAAAAGGTGTTCGGTACCTTTTTACATTTATCTGACCATATAACTACTAAAAATGGGCATATCGAGTTTTTTTGCCGAAAAATGTTTTTAACAAGCCTTAAAGGAATTGTGCTTCTACTATTCCATTTGCAGGGCGTTTCTAGACCTTTCTGTCGAACCAGATTTAAAAAAGATGGGACATAGCCTTAAGTTTATGTGGTATTGGCTTGTTTTTTTATCTCTAGATCGAATCCGCTGCATCGGTTGATGAATGCTTATTGTATGAGTTATGTCTCTGGTCGAGATAATCATATATGGTGGCCTAAGTCAAGGCTGAACCAATGCTAATTCTAAAAAGGTGTTCGGTACCTTTTTACATTTATCTGACCATATAACTACTAAAAATGGGCATATCGAGTTTTTTTGCCGAAAAATGTTTTTAACAAGCCTTAAAGGAATTGTGCTTCTACTATTCCATTTGCAGGGCGTTTCTAGACCTTTCTGTCGAACCAGATTTAAAAAAGAGTGGGACATAGCCTTAAGTTTATGTGGTATTGGCTTGTTTTTTTTATCTCTAGATCGAATCCGCTGCATCGGTTGATGAATGCTTATTGTATGAGTTATGTCTCTGGTCGAGATAATCATATATGGTGGCCTAAGTCAAGGCTGAACCAATGCTAATTCTAAAAAGGTGTTCGGTACCTTTTTACATTTATCTGACCATATAACTACTAAAAATGGGCATATCGAGTTTTTTTGCCGAAAAATGTTTTTAACAAGCCTTAAAGGAATTGTGCTTCTACTATTCCATTTGCAGGGCGTTTCTAGACCTTTCTGTCGAACCAGATTTAAAAAAGATGGGGCATAGCCTTAAGTTTATGTGGTATTGGCTTGTTTTTTTATCTCTAGATCGAATCCGCTGCATCGGTTGATGAATGCTTATTGTATGAGTTATGTCTCTGGTCGAGATAATCATATATGGTGGCCTAAGTCAAGGCTGAACCAATGCTAATTCTAAAAAGGTGTTCGGTACCTTTTTACATTTATCTGACCATATAACTACTAAAAATGGGCATATCGAGTTTTTTTGCCGAAAAATGTTTTTAACAAGCCTTAAAGGAATTGTGCTTCTACTATTCCATTTGCAGGGCGTTTCTAGACCTTTCTGTCGAACCAGATTTAAAAAAGATGGGACATAGCCTTAAGTTTATGTGGTATTGGCTTGTTTTTTTATCTCTAGATCGAATCCGCTGCATCGGTTGATGAATGCTTATTGTATGAGTTATGTCTCTGGTCGAGATAATCATATATGGTGGCCTAAGTCAAGGCTGAACCAATGCTAATTCTAAAAAGGTGTTCGGTACCTTTTTACATTTATCTGACCATATAACTACTAAAAATGGGCATATCGAGTTTTTTTGCCGAAAAATGTTTTTAACAAGCCTTAAAGGAATTGTGCTTCTACTATTCCATTTGCAGGGCGTTTCTAGACCTTTCTGTCGAACCAGATTTAAAAAAGATGGGACATAGCCTTAAGTTTATGTGGTATTGGCTTGTTTTTTTATCTCTAGATCGAATCCGCTGCATCGGTTGATGAATGCTTATTGTATGAGTTATGTCTCTGGTCGAGATAATCATATATGGTGGCCTAAGTCAAGGCTGAACCAATGCTAATTCTAAAAAGGTGTTCGGTACCTTTTTACATTTATCTGACCATATAACTACTAAAAATGGGCATATCGAGTTTTTTTGCCGAAAAATGTTTTTAACAAGCCTTAAAGGAATTGTGCTTCTACTATTCCATTTGCAGGGCGTTTCTAGACCTTTCTGTCGAACCAGATTTAAAAAAGAGTGGGGCATAGCCTTAAGTTTATGTGGTATTGGCTTGTTTTTTTATCTCTAGATCGAATCCGCTGCATCGGTTGATGAATGCTTATTGTATGAGTTATGTCTCTGGTCGAGATAATCATATATGGTGGCCTAAGTCAAGGCTGAACCAATGCTAATTCTAAAAAGGTGTTCGGTACCTTTTTACATTTATCTGACCATATAACTACTAAAAATGGGCATATCGAGTTTTTTTGCCGAAAAATGTTTTTAACAAGCCTTAAAGGAATTGTGCTTCTACTATTCCATTTGCAGGGCGTTTCTAGACCTTTCTGTCGAACCAGATTTAAAAAAGATGGGACATAGCCTTAAGTTTATGTGGTATTGGCTTGTTTTTTTATCTCTAGATCGAATCCGCTGCATCGGTTGATGAATGCTTATTGTATGAGTTATGTCTCTGGTCGAGATAATCATATATGGTGGCCTAAGTCAAGGCTGAACCAATGCTAATTCTAAAAAGGTGTTCGGTACCTTTTTACATTTATCTGACCATATAACTACTAAAAATGGGCATATCGAGTTTTTTTGCCGAAAAATGTTTTTAACAAGCCTTAAAGGAATTGTGCTTCTACTATTCCATTTGCAGGGCGTTTCTAGACCTTTCTGTCGAACCAGATTTAAAAAAGAGTGGGACATAGCCTTAAGTTTATGTGGTATTGGCTTGTTTTTTTATCTCTAGATCGAATCCGCTGCATCGGTCGATGAATGCTTATTGTATGAGTTATGTCTCTGGTCGAGATAATCATATATGGTGGCCTAAGTCAAGGCTGAACCAATGCTAATTCTAAAAAGGTGTTCGGTACCTTTTTACATTTATCTGACCATATAACTACTAAAAATGGGCATATCGAGTTTTTTTGCCGAAAAATGTTTTTAACAAGCCTTAAAGGAATTGTGCTTCTACTATTCCATTTGCAGGGCGTTTCTAGACCTTTCTGTCGAACCAGATTTAAAAAAGATGGGACATAGCCTTAAGTTTATGTGGTATTGGCTTGTTTTTTTTATCTCTAGATCGAATCCGCTGCATCGGTTGATGAATGCTTATTGTATGAGTTATGTCTCTGGTCGAGATAATCATATATGGTGGCCTAAGTCAAGGCTGAACCAATGCTAATTCTAAAAAGGTGTTCGGTACCTTTTTACATTTATCTGACCATATAACTACTAAAAATGGGCATATCGAGTTTTTTTGCCGAAAAATGTTTTTAACAAGCCTTAAAGGAATTGTGCTTCTACTATTCCATTTGCAGGGCGTTTCTAGACCTTTCTGTCGAACCAGATTTAAAAAAGAGTGGGGCATAGCCTTAAGTTTATGTGGTATTGGCTTGTTTTTTTATCTCTAGATCGAATCCGCTGCATCGGTCGATGAATGCTTATTGTATGAGTTATGTCTCTGGTCGAGATAATCATATATGGTGGCCTAAGTCAAGGCTGAACCAATGCTAATTCTAAAAAGGTGTTCGGTACCTTTTTACATTTATCTGACCATATAACTACTAAAAATGGGCATATCGAGTTTTTTTGCCGAAAAATGTTTTTAACAAGCCTTAAAGGAATTGTGCTTCTACTATTCCATTTGCAGGGCGTTTCTAGACCTTTCTGTCGAACCAGATTTAAAAAAGATGGGACATAGCCTTAAGTTTATGTGGTATTGGCTTGTTTTTTTATCTCTAGATCGAATCCGCTGCATCGGTTGATGAATGCTTATTGTATGAGTTATGTCTCTGGTCGAGATAATCATATATGGTGGCCTAAGTCAAGGCTGAACCAATGCTAATTCTAAAAAGGTGTTCGGTACCTTTTTACATTTATCTGACCATATAACTACTAAAAATGGGCATATCGAGTTTTTTTGCCGAAAAATGTTTTTAACAAGCCTTAAAGGAATTGTGCTTCTACTATTCCATTTGCAGGGCGTTTCTAGACCTTTCTGTCGAACCAGATTTAAAAAAGATGGGACATAGCCTTAAGTTTATGTGGTATTGGCTTGTTTTTTTTATCTCTAGATCGAATCCGCTGCATCGGTTGATGAATGCTTATTGTATGAGTTATGTCTCTGGTCGAGATAATCATATATGGTGGCCTAAGTCAATGCTGAACCAATGCTAATTCTAAAAAGGTGTTCGGTACCTTTTTACATTTATCTGACCATATAACTACTAAAAATGGGCATATCGAGTTTTTTTGCCGAAAAATGTTTTTAACAAGCCTTAAAGGAATTGTGCTTCTACTATTCCATTTGCAGGGCGTTTCTAGACCTTTCTGTCGAACCAGATTTAAAAAAGATGGGACATAGCCTTAAGTTTATGTGGTATTGGCTTGTTTTTTTATCTCTAGATCGAATCCGCTGCATCGGTTGATGAATGCTTATTGTATGAGTTATGTCTCTGGTCGAGATAATCATATATGGTGGCCTAAGTCAAGGCTGAACCAATGCTAATTCTAAAAAGGTGTTCGGTACCTTTTTACATTTATCTGACCATATAACTACTAAAAATGGGCATATCGAGTTTTTTTGCCGAAAAATGTTTTTAACAAGCCTTAAAGGAATTGTGCTTCTACTATTCCATTTGCAGGGCGTTTCTAGACCTTTCTGTCGAACCAGATTTAAAAAAGAGTGGGACATAGCCTTAAGTTTATGTGGTATTGGCTTGTTTTTTTTATCTCTAGATCGAATCCGCTGCATCGGTTGATGAATGCTTATTGTATGAGTTATGTCTCTGGTCGAGATAATCATATATGGTGGCCTAAGTCAAGGCTGAACCAATGCTAATTCTAAAAAGGTGTTCGGTACCTTTTTACATTTATCTGACCATATAACTACTAAAAATGGGCATATCGAGTTTTTTTGCCGAAAAATGTTTTTAACAAGCCTTAAAGGAATTGTGCTTCTACTATTCCATTTGCAGGGCGTTTCTAGACCTTTCTGTCGAACCAGATTTAAAAAAGATGGGACATAGCCTTAAGTTTATGTGGTATTGGCTTGTTTTTTTTATCTCTAGATCGAATCCGCTGCATCGGTTGATGAATGCTTATTGTATGAGTTATGTCTCTGGTCGAGATAATCATATATGGTGGCCTAAGTCAAGGCTGAACCAATGCTAATTCTAAAAAGGTGTTCGGTACCTTTTTACATTTATCTGACCATATAACTACTAAAAATGGGCATATCGAGTTTTTTTGCCGAAAAATGTTTTTAACAAGCCTTAAAGGAATTGTGCTTCTACTATTCCATTTGCAGGGCGTTTCTAGACCTTTCTGTCGAACCAGATTTAAAAAAGATGGGACATAGCCTTAAGTTTATGTGGTATTGGCTTGTTTTTTTTATCTCTAGATCGAATCCGCTGCATCGGTCGATGAATGCTTATTGTATGAGTTATGTCTCTGGTCGAGATAATCATATATGGTGGCCTAAGTCAAGGCTGAACCAATGCTAATTCTAAAAAGGTGTTCGGTACCTTTTTACATTTATCTGACCATATAACTACTAAAAATGGGCATATCGAGTTTTTTTGCCGAAAAATGTTTTTAACAAGCCTTAAAGGAATTGTGCTTCTACTATTCCATTTGCAGGGCGTTTCTAGACCTTTCTGTCGAACCAGATTTAAAAAAGAGTGGGACATAGCCTTAAGTTTATGTGGTATTGGCTTGTTTTTTTATCTCTAGATCGAATCCGCTGCATCGGTTGATGAATGCTTATTGTATGAGTTATGTCTCTGGTCGAGATAATCATATATGGTGGCCTAAGTCAAGGCTGAACCAATGCTAATTCTAAAAAGGTGTTCGGTACCTTTTTACATTTATCTGACCATATAACTACTAAAAATGGGCATATCGAGTTTTTTTGCCGAAAAATGTTTTTAACAAGCCTTAAAGGAATTGTGCTTCTACTATTCCATTTGCAGGGCGTTTCTAGACCTTTCTGTCGAACCAGATTTAAAAAAGATGGGACATAGCCTTAAGTTTATGTGGTATTGGCTTGTTTTTTTATCTCTAGATCGAATCCGCTGCATCGGTCGATGAATGCTTATTGTATGAGTTATGTCTCTGGTCGAGATAATCATATATGGTGGCCTAAGTCAAGGCTGAACCAATGCTAATTCTAAAAAGGTGTTCGGTACCTTTTTACATTTATCTGACCATATAACTACTAAAAATGGGCATATCGAGTTTTTTTGCCGAAAAATGTTTTTAACAAGCCTTAAAGGAATTGTGCTTCTACTATTCCATTTGCAGGGCGTTTCTAGACCTTTCTGTCGAACCAGATTTAAAAAAGAGTGGGGCATAGCCTTAAGTTTATGTGGTATTGGCTTGTTTTTTTTATCTCTAGATCGAATCCGCTGCATCGGTTGATGAATGCTTATTGTATGAGTTATGTCTCTGGTCGAGATAATCATATATGGTGGCCTAAGTCAAGGCTGAACCAATGCTAATTCTAAAAAGGTGTTCGGTACCTTTTTACATTTATCTGACCATATAACTACTAAAAATGGGCATATCGAGTTTTTTTGCCGAAAAATGTTTTTAACAAGCCTTAAAGGAATTGTGCTTCTACTATTCCATTTGCAGGGCGTTTCTAGACCTTTCTGTCGAACCAGATTTAAAAAAGATGGGACATAGCCTTAAGTTTATGTGGTATTGGCTTGTTTTTTTTATCTCTAGATCGAATCCGCTGCATCGGTTGATGAATGCTTATTGTATGAGTTATGTCTCTGGTCGAGATAATCATATATGGTGGCCTAAGTCAATGCTGAACCAATGCTAATTCTAAAAAGGTGTTCGGTACCTTTTTACATTTATCTGACCATATAACTACTAAAAATGGGCATATCGAGTTTTTTTGCCGAAAAATGTTTTTAACAAGCCTTAAAGGAATTGTGCTTCTACTATTCCATTTGCAGGGCGTTTCTAGACCTTTCTGTCGAACCAGATTTAAAAAAGAGTGGGACATAGCCTTAAGTTTATGTGGTATTGGCTTGTTTTTTTTATCTCGAGATCGAATCCGCTGCATCGGTCGATGAATGCTTATTGTATGAGTTATGTCTCTGGTCGAGATAATCATATATGGTGGCCTAAGTCAAGGCTGAACCAATGCTAATTCTAAAAAGGTGTTCGGTACCTTTTTACATTTATCTGACCATATAACTACTAAAAATGGGCATATCGAGTTTTTTTGCCGAAAAATGTTTTTAACAAGCCTTAAAGGAATTGTGCTTCTACTATTCCATTTGCAGGGCGTTTCTAGACCTTTCTGTCGAACCAGATTTAAAAAAGAGTGGGGCATAGCCTTAAGTTTATGTGGTATTGGCTTGTTTTTTTATCTCTAGATCGAATCCGCTGCATCGGTTGATGAATGCTTATTGTATGAGTTATGTCTCTGGTCGAGATAATCATATATGGTGGCCTAAGTCAAGGCTGAACCAATGCTAATTCTAAAAAGGTGTTCGGTACCTTTTTACATTTATCTGACCATATAACTACTAAAAATGGGCATATCGAGTTTTTTTGCCGAAAAATGTTTTTAACAAGCCTTAAAGGAATTGTGCTTCTACTATTCCATTTGCAGGGCGTTTCTAGACCTTTCTGTCGAACCAGATTTAAAAAAGAGTGGGACATAGCCTTAAGTTTATGTGGTATTGGCTTGTTTTTTTATCTCGAGATCGAATCCGCTGCATCGGTCGATGAATGCTTATTGTATGAGTTATGTCTCTGGTCGAGATAATCATATATGGTGGCCTAAGTCAAGGCTGAACCAATGCTAATTCTAAAAAGGTGTTCGGTACCTTTTTACATTTATCTGACCATATAACTACTAAAAATGGGCATATCGAGTTTTTTTGCCGAAAAATGTTTTTAACAAGCCTTAAAGGAATTGTGCTTCTACTATTCCATTTGCAGGGCGTTTCTAGACCTTTCTGTCGAACCAGATTTAAAAAAGATGGGACATAGCCTTAAGTTTATGTGGTATTGGCTTGTTTTTTTATCTCTAGATCGAATCCGCTGCATCGGTTGATGAATGCTTATTGTATGAGTTATGTCTCTGGTCGAGATAATCATATATGGTGGCCTAAGTCAAGGCTGAACCAATGCTAATTCTAAAAAGGTGTTCGGTACCTTTTTACATTTATCTGACCATATAACTACTAAAAATGGGCATATCGAGTTTTTTTGCCGAAAAATGTTTTTAACAAGCCTTAAAGGAATTGTGCTTCTACTATTCCATTTGCAGGGCGTTTCTAGACCTTTCTGTCGAACCAGATTTAAAAAAGATGGGACATAGCCTTAAGTTTATGTGGTATTGGCTTGTTTTTTTTATCTCTAGATCGAATCCGCTGCATCGGTCGATGAATGCTTATTGTATGAGTTATGTCTCTGGTCGAGATAATCATATATGGTGGCCTAAGTCAATGCTGAACCAATGCTAATTCTAAAAAGGTGTTCGGTACCTTTTTACATTTATCTGACCATATAACTACTAAAAATGGGCATATCGAGTTTTTTTGCCGAAAAATGTTTTTAACAAGCCTTAAAGGAATTGTGCTTCTACTATTCCATTTGCAGGGCGTTTCTAGACCTTTCTGTCGAACCAGATTTAAAAAAGATGGGACATAGCCTTAAGTTTATGTGGTATTGGCTTGTTTTTTTTATCTCTAGATCGAATCCGCTGCATCGGTTGATGAATGCTTATTGTATGAGTTATGTCTCTGGTCGAGATAATCATATATGGTGGCCTAAGTCAAGGCTGAACCAATGCTAATTCTAAAAAGGTGTTCGGTACCTTTTTACATTTATCTGACCATATAACTACTAAAAATGGGCATATCGAGTTTTTTTGCCGAAAAATGTTTTTAACAAGCCTTAAAGGAATTGTGCTTCTACTATTCCATTTGCAGGGCGTTTCTAGACCTTTCTGTCGAACCAGATTTAAAAAAGATGGGACATAGCCTTAAGTTTATGTGGTATTGGCTTGTTTTTTTTATCTCTAGATCGAATCCGCTGCATCGGTTGATGAATGCTTATTGTATGAGTTATGTCTCTGGTCGAGATAATCATATATGGTGGCCTAAGTCAAGGCTGAACCAATGCTAATTCTAAAAAGGTGTTCGGTACCTTTTTACATTTATCTGACCATATAACTACTAAAAATGGGCATATCGAGTTTTTTTGCCGAAAAATGTTTTTAACAAGCCTTAAAGGAATTGTGCTTCTACTATTCCATTTGCAGGGCGTTTCTAGACCTTTCTGTCGAACCAGATTTAAAAAAGATGGGACATAGCCTTAAGTTTATGTGGTATTGGCTTGTTTTTTTATCTCTAGATCGAATCCGCTGCATCGGTTGATGAATGCTTATTGTATGAGTTATGTCTCTGGTCGAGATAATCATATATGGTGGCCTAAGTCAAGGCTGAACCAATGCTAATTCTAAAAAGGTGTTCGGTACCTTTTTACATTTATCTGACCATATAACTACTAAAAATGGGCATATCGAGTTTTTTTGCCGAAAAATGTTTTTAACAAGCCTTAAAGGAATTGTGCTTCTACTATTCCATTTGCAGGGCGTTTCTAGACCTTTCTGTCGAACCAGATTTAAAAAAGAGTGGGGCATAGCCTTAAGTTTATGTGGTATTGGCTTGTTTTTTTTATCTCGAGATCGAATCCGCTGCATCGGTCGATGAATGCTTATTGTATGAGTTATGTCTCTGGTCGAGATAATCATATATGGTGGCCTAAGTCAAGGCTGAACCAATGCTAATTCTAAAAAGGTGTTCGGTACCTTTTTACATTTATCTGACCATATAACTACTAAAAATGGGCATATCGAGTTTTTTTGCCGAAAAATGTTTTTAACAAGCCTTAAAGGAATTGTGCTTCTACTATTCCATTTGCAGGGCGTTTCTAGACCTTTCTGTCGAACCAGATTTAAAAAAGATGGGACATAGCCTTAAGTTTATGTGGTATTGGCTTGTTTTTTTATCTCTAGATCGAATCCGCTGCATCGGTTGATGAATGCTTATTGTATGAGTTATGTCTCTGGTCGAGATAATCATATATGGTGGCCTAAGTCAAGGCTGAACCAATGCTAATTCTAAAAAGGTGTTCGGTACCTTTTTACATTTATCTGACCATATAACTACTAAAAATGGGCATATCGAGTTTTTTTGCCGAAAAATGTTTTTAACAAGCCTTAAAGGAATTGTGCTTCTACTATTCCATTTGCAGGGCGTTTCTAGACCTTTCTGTCGAACCAGATTTAAAAAAGAGTGGGGCATAGCCTTAAGTTTATGTGGTATTGGCTTGTTTTTTTTATCTCTAGATCGAATCCGCTGCATCGGTCGATGAATGCTTATTGTATGAGTTATGTCTCTGGTCGAGATAATCATATATGGTGGCCTAAGTCAAGGCTGAACCAATGCTAATTCTAAAAAGGTGTTCGGTACCTTTTTACATTTATCTGACCATATAACTACTAAAAATGGGCATATCGAGTTTTTTTGCCGAAAAATGTTTTTAACAAGCCTTAAAGGAATTGTGCTTCTACTATTCCATTTGCAGGGCGTTTCTAGACCTTTCTGTCGAACCAGATTTAAAAAAGATGGGACATAGCCTTAAGTTTATGTGGTATTGGCTTGTTTTTTTTATCTCGAGATCGAATCCGCTGCATCGGTCGATGAATGCTTATTGTATGAGTTATGTCTCTGGTCGAGATAATCATATATGGTGGCCTAAGTCAAGGCTGAACCAATGCTAATTCTAAAAAGGTGTTCGGTACCTTTTTACATTTATCTGACCATATAACTACTAAAAATGGGCATATCGAGTTTTTTTGCCGAAAAATGTTTTTAACAAGCCTTAAAGGAATTGTGCTTCTACTATTCCATTTGCAGGGCGTTTCTAGACCTTTCTGTCGAACCAGATTTAAAAAAGAGTGGGGCATAGCCTTAAGTTTATGTGGTATTGGCTTGTTTTTTTTATCTCGAGATCGAATCCGCTGCATCGGTCGATGAATGCTTATTGTATGAGTTATGTCTCTGGTCGAGATAATCATATATGGTGGCCTAAGTCAAGGCTGAACCAATGCTAATTCTAAAAAGGTGTTCGGTACCTTTTTACATTTATCTGACCATATAACTACTAAAAATGGGCATATCGAGTTTTTTTGCCGAAAAATGTTTTTAACAAGCCTTAAAGGAATTGTGCTTCTACTATTCCATTTGCAGGGCGTTTCTAGACCTTTCTGTCGAACCAGATTTAAAAAAGATGGGACATAGCCTTAAGTTTATGTGGTATTGGCTTGTTTTTTTTATCTCTAGATCGAATCCGCTGCATCGGTTGATGAATGCTTATTGTATGAGTTATGTCTCTGGTCGAGATAATCATATATGGTGGCCTAAGTCAATGCTGAACCAATGCTAATTCTAAAAAGGTGTTCGGTACCTTTTTACATTTATCTGACCATATAACTACTAAAAATGGGCATATCGAGTTTTTTTGCCGAAAAATGTTTTTAACAAGCCTTAAAGGAATTGTGCTTCTACTATTCCATTTGCAGGGCGTTTCTAGACCTTTCTGTCGAACCAGATTTAAAAAAGAGTGGGGCATAGCCTTAAGTTTATGTGGTATTGGCTTGTTTTTTTTATCTCGAGATCGAATCCGCTGCATCGGTCGATGAATGCTTATTGTATGAGTTATGTCTCTGGTCGAGATAATCATATATGGTGGCCTAAGTCAAGGCTGAACCAATGCTAATTCTAAAAAGGTGTTCGGTACCTTTTTACATTTATCTGACCATATAACTACTAAAAATGGGCATATCGAGTTTTTTTGCCGAAAAATGTTTTTAACAAGCCTTAAAGGAATTGTGCTTCTACTATTCCATTTGCAGGGCGTTTCTAGACCTTTCTGTCGAACCAGATTTAAAAAAGATGGGACATAGCCTTAAGTTTATGTGGTATTGGCTTGTTTTTTTATCTCTAGATCGAATCCGCTGCATCGGTCGATGAATGCTTATTGTATGAGTTATGTCTCTGGTCGAGATAATCATATATGGTGGCCTAAGTCAAGGCTGAACCAATGCTAATTCTAAAAAGGTGTTCGGTACCTTTTTACATTTATCTGACCATATAACTACTAAAAATGGGCATATCGAGTTTTTTTGCCGAAAAATGTTTTTAACAAGCCTTAAAGGAATTGTGCTTCTACTATTCCATTTGCAGGGCGTTTCTAGACCTTTCTGTCGAACCAGATTTAAAAAAGATGGGACATAGCCTTAAGTTTATGTGGTATTGGCTTGTTTTTTTTATCTCTAGATCGAATCCGCTGCATCGGTCGATGAATGCTTATTGTATGAGTTATGTCTCTGGTCGAGATAATCATATATGGTGGCCTAAGTCAAGGCTGAACCAATGCTAATTCTAAAAAGGTGTTCGGTACCTTTTTACATTTATCTGACCATATAACTACTAAAAATGGGCATATCGAGTTTTTTTGCCGAAAAATGTTTTTAACAAGCCTTAAAGGAATTGTGCTTCTACTATTCCATTTGCAGGGCGTTTCTAGACCTTTCTGTCGAACCAGATTTAAAAAAGATGGGGCATAGCCTTAAGTTTATGTGGTATTGGCTTGTTTTTTTATCTCTAGATCGAATCCGCTGCATCGGTTGATGAATGCTTATTGTATGAGTTATGTCTCTGGTCGAGATAATCATATATGGTGGCCTAAGTCAAGGCTGAACCAATGCTAATTCTAAAAAGGTGTTCGGTACCTTTTTACATTTATCTGACCATATAACTACTAAAAATGGGCATATCGAGTTTTTTTGCCGAAAAATGTTTTTAACAAGCCTTAAAGGAATTGTGCTTCTACTATTCCATTTGCAGGGCGTTTCTAGACCTTTCTGTCGAACCAGATTTAAAAAAGATGGGACATAGCCTTAAGTTTATGTGGTATTGGCTTGTTTTTTTTATCTCTAGATCGAATCCGCTGCATCGGTTGATGAATGCTTATTGTATGAGTTATGTCTCTGGTCGAGATAATCATATATGGTGGCCTAAGTCAAGGCTGAACCAATGCTAATTCTAAAAAGGTGTTCGGTACCTTTTTACATTTATCTGACCATATAACTACTAAAAATGGGCATATCGAGTTTTTTTGCCGAAAAATGTTTTTAACAAGCCTTAAAGGAATTGTGCTTCTACTATTCCATTTGCAGGGCGTTTCTAGACCTTTCTGTCGAACCAGATTTAAAAAAGAGTGGGGCATAGCCTTAAGTTTATGTGGTATTGGCTTGTTTTTTTATCTCGAGATCGAATCCGCTGCATCGGTCGATGAATGCTTATTGTATGAGTTATGTCTCTGGTCGAGATAATCATATATGGTGGCCTAAGTCAAGGCTGAACCAATGCTAATTCTAAAAAGGTGTTCGGTACCTTTTTACATTTATCTGACCATATAACTACTAAAAATGGGCATATCGAGTTTTTTTGCCGAAAAATGTTTTTAACAAGCCTTAAAGGAATTGTGCTTCTACTATTCCATTTGCAGGGCGTTTCTAGACCTTTCTGTCGAACCAGATTTAAAAAAGAGTGGGGCATAGCCTTAAGTTTATGTGGTATTGGCTTGTTTTTTTTATCTCGAGATCGAATCCGCTGCATCGGTCGATGAATGCTTATTGTATGAGTTATGTCTCTGGTCGAGATAATCATATATGGTGGCCTAAGTCAAGGCTGAACCAATGCTAATTCTAAAAAGGTGTTCGGTACCTTTTTACATTTATCTGACCATATAACTACTAAAAATGGGCATATCGAGTTTTTTTGCCGAAAAATGTTTTTAACAAGCCTTAAAGGAATTGTGCTTCTACTATTCCATTTGCAGGGCGTTTCTAGACCTTTCTGTCGAACCAGATTTAAAAAAGAGTGGGGCATAGCCTTAAGTTTATGTGGTATTGGCTTGTTTTTTTTATCTCTAGATCGAATCCGCTGCATCGGTCGATGAATGCTTATTGTATGAGTTATGTCTCTGGTCGAGATAATCATATATGGTGGCCTAAGTCAAGGCTGAACCAATGCTAATTCTAAAAAGGTGTTCGGTACCTTTTTACATTTATCTGACCATATAACTACTAAAAATGGGCATATCGAGTTTTTTTGCCGAAAAATGTTTTTAACAAGCCTTAAAGGAATTGTGCTTCTACTATTCCATTTGCAGGGCGTTTCTAGACCTTTCTGTCGAACCAGATTTAAAAAAGATGGGACATAGCCTTAAGTTTATGTGGTATTGGCTTGTTTTTTTATCTCTAGATCGAATCCGCTGCATCGGTTGATGAATGCTTATTGTATGAGTTATGTCTCTGGTCGAGATAATCATATATGGTGGCCTAAGTCAAGGCTGAACCAATGCTAATTCTAAAAAGGTGTTCGGTACCTTTTTACATTTATCTGACCATATAACTACTAAAAATGGGCATATCGAGTTTTTTTGCCGAAAAATGTTTTTAACAAGCCTTAAAGGAATTGTGCTTCTACTATTCCATTTGCAGGGCGTTTCTAGACCTTTCTGTCGAACCAGATTTAAAAAAGATGGGACATAGCCTTAAGTTTATGTGGTATTGGCTTGTTTTTTTATCTCTAGATCGAATCCGCTGCATCGGTCGATGAATGCTTATTGTATGAGTTATGTCTCTGGTCGAGATAATCATATATGGTGGCCTAAGTCAAGGCTGAACCAATGCTAATTCTAAAAAGGTGTTCGGTACCTTTTTACATTTATCTGACCATATAACTACTAAAAATGGGCATATCGAGTTTTTTTGCCGAAAAATGTTTTTAACAAGCCTTAAAGGAATTGTGCTTCTACTATTCCATTTGCAGGGCGTTTCTAGACCTTTCTGTCGAACCAGATTTAAAAAAGATGGGACATAGCCTTAAGTTTATGTGGTATTGGCTTGTTTTTTTTATCTCGAGATCGAATCCGCTGCATCGGTCGATGAATGCTTATTGTATGAGTTATGTCTCTGGTCGAGATAATCATATATGGTGGCCTAAGTCAAGGCTGAACCAATGCTAATTCTAAAAAGGTGTTCGGTACCTTTTTACATTTATCTGACCATATAACTACTAAAAATGGGCATATCGAGTTTTTTTGCCGAAAAATGTTTTTAACAAGCCTTAAAGGAATTGTGCTTCTACTATTCCATTTGCAGGGCGTTTCTAGACCTTTCTGTCGAACCAGATTTAAAAAAGAGTGGGACATAGCCTTAAGTTTATGTGGTATTGGCTTGTTTTTTTATCTCTAGATCGAATCCGCTGCATCGGTTGATGAATGCTTATTGTATGAGTTATGTCTCTGGTCGAGATAATCATATATGGTGGCCTAAGTCAATGCTGAACCAATGCTAATTCTAAAAAGGTGTTCGGTACCTTTTTACATTTATCTGACCATATAACTACTAAAAATGGGCATATCGAGTTTTTTTGCCGAAAAATGTTTTTAACAAGCCTTAAAGGAATTGTGCTTCTACTATTCCATTTGCAGGGCGTTTCTAGACCTTTCTGTCGAACCAGATTTAAAAAAGATGGGACATAGCCTTAAGTTTATGTGGTATTGGCTTGTTTTTTTATCTCTAGATCGAATCCGCTGCATCGGTTGATGAATGCTTATTGTATGAGTTATGTCTCTGGTCGAGATAATCATATATGGTGGCCTAAGTCAATGCTGAACCAATGCTAATTCTAAAAAGGTGTTCGGTACCTTTTTACATTTATCTGACCATATAACTACTAAAAATGGGCATATCGAGTTTTTTTGCCGAAAAATGTTTTTAACAAGCCTTAAAGGAATTGTGCTTCTACTATTCCATTTGCAGGGCGTTTCTAGACCTTTCTGTCGAACCAGATTTAAAAAAGAGTGGGGCATAGCCTTAAGTTTATGTGGTATTGGCTTGTTTTTTTTATCTCGAGATCGAATCCGCTGCATCGGTCGATGAATGCTTATTGTATGAGTTATGTCTCTGGTCGAGATAATCATATATGGTGGCCTAAGTCAAGGCTGAACCAATGCTAATTCTAAAAAGGTGTTCGGTACCTTTTTACATTTATCTGACCATATAACTACTAAAAATGGGCATATCGAGTTTTTTTGCCGAAAAATGTTTTTAACAAGCCTTAAAGGAATTGTGCTTCTACTATTCCATTTGCAGGGCGTTTCTAGACCTTTCTGTCGAACCAGATTTAAAAAAGATGGGACATAGCCTTAAGTTTATGTGGTATTGGCTTGTTTTTTTTATCTCTAGATCGAATCCGCTGCATCGGTTGATGAATGCTTATTGTATGAGTTATGTCTCTGGTCGAGATAATCATATATGGTGGCCTAAGTCAAGGCTGAACCAATGCTAATTCTAAAAAGGTGTTCGGTACCTTTTTACATTTATCTGACCATATAACTACTAAAAATGGGCATATCGAGTTTTTTTGCCGAAAAATGTTTTTAACAAGCCTTAAAGGAATTGTGCTTCTACTATTCCATTTGCAGGGCGTTTCTAGACCTTTCTGTCGAACCAGATTTAAAAAAGAGTGGGGCATAGCCTTAAGTTTATGTGGTATTGGCTTGTTTTTTTATCTCGAGATCGAATCCGCTGCATCGGTCGATGAATGCTTATTGTATGAGTTATGTCTCTGGTCGAGATAATCATATATGGTGGCCTAAGTCAAGGCTGAACCAATGCTAATTCTAAAAAGGTGTTCGGTACCTTTTTACATTTATCTGACCATATAACTACTAAAAATGGGCATATCGAGTTTTTTTGCCGAAAAATGTTTTTAACAAGCCTTAAAGGAATTGTGCTTCTACTATTCCATTTGCAGGGCGTTTCTAGACCTTTCTGTCGAACCAGATTTAAAAAAGATGGGACATAGCCTTAAGTTTATGTGGTATTGGCTTGTTTTTTTATCTCTAGATCGAATCCGCTGCATCGGTCGATGAATGCTTATTGTATGAGTTATGTCTCTGGTCGAGATAATCATATATGGTGGCCTAAGTCAAGGCTGAACCAATGCTAATTCTAAAAAGGTGTTCGGTACCTTTTTACATTTATCTGACCATATAACTACTAAAAATGGGCATATCGAGTTTTTTTGCCGAAAAATGTTTTTAACAAGCCTTAAAGGAATTGTGCTTCTACTATTCCATTTGCAGGGCGTTTCTAGACCTTTCTGTCGAACCAGATTTAAAAAGAGTGGGGCATAGCCTTAAGTTTATGTGGTATTGGCTTGTTTTTTTTATCTCGAGATCGAATCCGCTGCATCGGTCGATGAATGCTTATTGTATGAGTTATGTCTCTGGTCGAGATAATCATATATGGTGGCCTAAGTCAAGGCTGAACCAATGCTAATTCTAAAAAGGTGTTCGGTACCTTTTTACATTTATCTGACCATATAACTACTAAAAATGGGCATATCGAGTTTTTTTGCCGAAAAATGTTTTTAACAAGCCTTAAAGGAATTGTGCTTCTACTATTCCATTTGCAGGGCGTTTCTAGACCTTTCTGTCGAACCAGATTTAAAAAAGATGGGACATAGCCTTAAGTTTATGTGGTATTGGCTTGTTTTTTTTATCTCTAGATCGAATCCGCTGCATCGGTTGATGAATGCTTATTGTATGAGTTATGTCTCTGGTCGAGATAATCATATATGGTGGCCTAAGTCAAGGCTGAACCAATGCTAATTCTAAAAAGGTGTTCGGTACCTTTTTACATTTATCTGACCATATAACTACTAAAAATGGGCATATCGAGTTTTTTTGCCGAAAAATGTTTTTAACAAGCCTTAAAGGAATTGTGCTTCTACTATTCCATTTGCAGGGCGTTTCTAGACCTTTCTGTCGAACCAGATTTAAAAAGATGGGACATAGCCTTAAGTTTATGTGGTATTGGCTTGTTTTTTTTATCTCGAGATCGAATCCGCTGCATCGGTCGATGAATGCTTATTGTATGAGTTATGTCTCTGGTCGAGATAATCATATATGGTGGCCTAAGTCAAGGCTGAACCAATGCTAATTCTAAAAAGGTGTTCGGTACCTTTTTACATTTATCTGACCATATAACTACTAAAAATGGGCATATCGAGTTTTTTTGCCGAAAAATGTTTTTAACAAGCCTTAAAGGAATTGTGCTTCTACTATTCCATTTGCAGGGCGTTTCTAGACCTTTCTGTCGAACCAGATTTAAAAAGAGTGGGACATAGCCTTAAGTTTATGTGGTATTGGCTTGTTTTTTTTATCTCTAGATCGAATCCGCTGCATCGGTCGATGAATGCTTATTGTATGAGTTATGTCTCTGGTCGAGATAATCATATATGGTGGCCTAAGTCAAGGCTGAACCAATGCTAATTCTAAAAAGGTGTTCGGTACCTTTTTACATTTATCTGACCATATAACTACTAAAAATGGGCATATCGAGTTTTTTTGCCGAAAAATGTTTTTAACAAGCCTTAAAGGAATTGTGCTTCTACTATTCCATTTGCAGGGCGTTTCTAGACCTTTCTGTCGAACCAGATTTAAAAAAGATGGGGCATAGCCTTAAGTTTATGTGGTATTGGCTTGTTTTTTTATCTCTAGATCGAATCCGCTGCATCGGTTGATGAATGCTTATTGTATGAGTTATGTCTCTGGTCGAGATAATCATATATGGTGGCCTAAGTCAAGGCTGAACCAATGCTAATTCTAAAAAGGTGTTCGGTACCTTTTTACATTTATCTGACCATATAACTACTAAAAATGGGCATATCGAGTTTTTTTGCCGAAAAATGTTTTTAACAAGCCTTAAAGGAATTGTGCTTCTACTATTCCATTTGCAGGGCGTTTCTAGACCTTTCTGTCGAACCAGATTTAAAAAGATGGGGCATAGCCTTAAGTTTATGTGGTATTGGCTTGTTTTTTTATCTCTAGATCGAATCCGCTGCATCGGTCGATGAATGCTTATTGTATGAGTTATGTCTCTGGTCGAGATAATCATATATGGTGGCCTAAGTCAAGGCTGAACCAATGCTAATTCTAAAAAGGTGTTCGGTACCTTTTTACATTTATCTGACCATATAACTACTAAAAATGGGCATATCGAGTTTTTTTGCCGAAAAATGTTTTTAACAAGCCTTAAAGGAATTGTGCTTCTACTATTCCATTTGCAGGGCGTTTCTAGACCTTTCTGTCGAACCAGATTTAAAAAAGATGGGACATAGCCTTAAGTTTATGTGGTATTGGCTTGTTTTTTTTATCTCTAGATCGAATCCGCTGCATCGGTCGATGAATGCTTATTGTATGAGTTATGTCTCTGGTCGAGATAATCATATATGGTGGCCTAAGTCAAGGCTGAACCAATGCTAATTCTAAAAAGGTGTTCGGTACCTTTTTACATTTATCTGACCATATAACTACTAAAAATGGGCATATCGAGTTTTTTTGCCGAAAAATGTTTTTAACAAGCCTTAAAGGAATTGTGCTTCTACTATTCCATTTGCAGGGCGTTTCTAGACCTTTCTGTCGAACCAGATTTAAAAAAGAGTGGGCATAGCCTTAAGTTTATGTGGTATTGGCTTGTTTTTTTTATCTCGAGATCGAATCCGCTGCATCGGTCGATGAATGCTTATTGTATGAGTTATGTCTCTGGTCGAGATAATCATATATGGTGGCCTAAGTCAAGGCTGAACCAATGCTAATTCTAAAAAGGTGTTCGGTACCTTTTTACATTTATCTGACCATATAACTACTAAAAATGGGCATATCGAGTTTTTTTGCCGAAAAATGTTTTTAACAAGCCTTAAAGGAATTGTGCTTCTACTATTCCATTTGCAGGGCGTTTCTAGACCTTTCTGTCGAACCAGATTTAAAAAGATGGGACATAGCCTTAAGTTTATGTGGTATTGGCTTGTTTTTTTTATCTCTAGATCGAATCCGCTGCATCGGTTGATGAATGCTTATTGTATGAGTTATGTCTCTGGTCGAGATAATCATATATGGTGGCCTAAGTCAATGCTGAACCAATGCTAATTCTAAAAAGGTGTTCGGTACCTTTTTACATTTATCTGACCATATAACTACTAAAAATGGGCATATCGAGTTTTTTTGCCGAAAAATGTTTTTAACAAGCCTTAAAGGAATTGTGCTTCTACTATTCCATTTGCAGGGCGTTTCTAGACCTTTCTGTCGAACCAGATTTAAAAAAGAGTGGGGCATAGCCTTAAGTTTATGTGGTATTGGCTTGTTTTTTTATCTCGAGATCGAATCCGCTGCATCGGTCGATGAATGCTTATTGTATGAGTTATGTCTCTGGTCGAGATAATCATATATGGTGGCCTAAGTCAAGGCTGAACCAATGCTAATTCTAAAAAGGTGTTCGGTACCTTTTTACATTTATCTGACCATATAACTACTAAAAATGGGCATATCGAGTTTTTTTGCCGAAAAATGTTTTTAACAAGCCTTAAAGGAATTGTGCTTCTACTATTCCATTTGCAGGGCGTTTCTAGACCTTTCTGTCGAACCAGATTTAAAAAAGAGTGGGACATAGCCTTAAGTTTATGTGGTATTGGCTTGTTTTTTTATCTCGAGATCGAATCCGCTGCATCGGTCGATGAATGCTTATTGTATGAGTTATGTCTCTGGTCGAGATAATCATATATGGTGGCCTAAGTCAAGGCTGAACCAATGCTAATTCTAAAAAGGTGTTCGGTACCTTTTTACATTTATCTGACCATATAACTACTAAAAATGGGCATATCGAGTTTTTTTGCCGAAAAATGTTTTTAACAAGCCTTAAAGGAATTGTGCTTCTACTATTCCATTTGCAGGGCGTTTCTAGACCTTTCTGTCGAACCAGATTTAAAAAAGAGTGGGGCATAGCCTTAAGTTTATGTGGTATTGGCTTGTTTTTTTTATCTCGAGATCGAATCCGCTGCATCGGTCGATGAATGCTTATTGTATGAGTTATGTCTCTGGTCGAGATAATCATATATGGTGGCCTAAGTCAAGGCTGAACCAATGCTAATTCTAAAAAGGTGTTCGGTACCTTTTTACATTTATCTGACCATATAACTACTAAAAATGGGCATATCGAGTTTTTTTGCCGAAAAATGTTTTTAACAAGCCTTAAAGGAATTGTGCTTCTACTATTCCATTTGCAGGGCGTTTCTAGACCTTTCTGTCGAACCAGATTTAAAAAAGAGTGGGACATAGCCTTAAGTTTATGTGGTATTGGCTTGTTTTTTTATCTCTAGATCGAATCCGCTGCATCGGTTGATGAATGCTTATTGTATGAGTTATGTCTCTGGTCGAGATAATCATATATGGTGGCCTAAGTCAAGGCTGAACCAATGCTAATTCTAAAAAGGTGTTCGGTACCTTTTTACATTTATCTGACCATATAACTACTAAAAATGGGCATATCGAGTTTTTTTGCCGAAAAATGTTTTTAACAAGCCTTAAAGGAATTGTGCTTCTACTATTCCATTTGCAGGGCGTTTCTAGACCTTTCTGTCGAACCAGATTTAAAAAAGATGGGACATAGCCTTAAGTTTATGTGGTATTGGCTTGTTTTTTTATCTCTAGATCGAATCCGCTGCATCGGTCGATGAATGCTTATTGTATGAGTTATGTCTCTGGTCGAGATAATCATATATGGTGGCCTAAGTCAAGGCTGAACCAATGCTAATTCTAAAAAGGTGTTCGGTACCTTTTTACATTTATCTGACCATATAACTACTAAAAATGGGCATATCGAGTTTTTTTGCCGAAAAATGTTTTTAACAAGCCTTAAAGGAATTGTGCTTCTACTATTCCATTTGCAGGGCGTTTCTAGACCTTTCTGTCGAACCAGATTTAAAAAGAGTGGGCATAGCCTTAAGTTTATGTGGTATTGGCTTGTTTTTTTTATCTCTAGATCGAATCCGCTGCATCGGTCGATGAATGCTTATTGTATGAGTTATGTCTCTGGTCGAGATAATCATATATGGTGGCCTAAGTCAAGGCTGAACCAATGCTAATTCTAAAAAGGTGTTCGGTACCTTTTTACATTTATCTGACCATATAACTACTAAAAATGGGCATATCGAGTTTTTTTGCCGAAAAATGTTTTTAACAAGCCTTAAAGGAATTGTGCTTCTACTATTCCATTTGCAGGGCGTTTCTAGACCTTTCTGTCGAACCAGATTTAAAAAAGAGTGGGACATAGCCTTAAGTTTATGTGGTATTGGCTTGTTTTTTTATCTCGAGATCGAATCCGCTGCATCGGTCGATGAATGCTTATTGTATGAGTTATGTCTCTGGTCGAGATAATCATATATGGTGGCCTAAGTCAAGGCTGAACCAATGCTAATTCTAAAAAGGTGTTCGGTACCTTTTTACATTTATCTGACCATATAACTACTAAAAATGGGGCATATCGAGTTTTTTTTGCCGAAAAATGTTTTTAACAAGCCTTAAAGGAATTGTGCTTCTACTATTCCATTTGCAGGGCGTTTCTAGACCTTTCTGTCGAACCAGATTTAAAAAGATGGGACATAGGCTTAAGTTTATGTGGTATTGGCTTGTTTTTTATCTATAAATCGAATCCGCTGCATCGGTTGATGAATGCTTATTGTATGAGTTATGTCTCTGGTCGAGGATAATCATATATGGTGGCCTAAGTCAAGCGCTGAACCAATGCTAATTCTAAAAGGTGTCGGTACCTTTTTACATTTATCTGACCTATATGAACTACATAAAATGGGCATACGAGTTTTTTGCCGAAAATGTTTTAACGACCTTAAAGGAATGCTGACTTCTACATTCTATTTGCAAGGCGCAGTTTCTAACCTTCTGTCGAAACAGATTTAAAAAATGAGTGGAGGCATAGCCTTAAGTTTTATGTAGTTATTAGCTTGTTTTTTATTATCTACGAGAATCGAATCCGCTGCCACTACGGATCGATGAATGCTTCATTGTGAATGAGTTATGTCTCTGGTCGAGATAATCATATATGGTGGCCTAAGTCAA
>CAJHQP010006047.1:0-41155 GCA_905132765.1 Moricandia arvensis | reverse complement strand
TATTAGAATGAAGAAGAAAATGCTAGTGATGGAGTTCACACTGGCATGTCTCAGGAAAAGGGGTTTAAATTCCTAACCATGAAGAATTTGACCATGAAACCAATTTCCCTACATTCTACACTCATCAAGGTCTCGCGGCGAATTGGAATCAGTCCAAAAAGAGTTATGGTTTGGAAGTTACACCAGTTACAAGTTGCAGGTGTTCTGCTGCCCGCTCAAGCAAGAGTGATTTGATCTAGAGTGGCTTGGAAGGCAAGGAAGCTGAGAGGCTTTCTCAGCTCAACCTGAGCACGCCTAAGAGAGATTCTATAAGGGGATTTGAATTCAAATGTGGATCTACAAGTTCAAATTCAAATTGGAGTTGTTGGGAGTGGATATTACTATTCCAAACCCAATTATGATGTTCTTGTCTCCTTGTCCCCTTTCATGCAAGTTTAAACTCTATATATGTGTTGTATCTTGATTCTGAATGAAGTAAGTAATAAGAACAAGTTTCTCACTCTAAATTCGTGGCTCTCTCTCTCTTGCTTGTGTTTAATCAATATTTACAATGTAAGGAGTTAAGCATCATGGTTTAGAGGCTGCCTTAGCTCTTCCTCTCTTAAGGCAGCCTAATACTTGTTAAAATCACCTCTAAACTCTTTATTAATCTTCTATTACTCTAGCTTACTGATTCTATCTCTTTTTAGTCTTAAGCACACAAACTATAAGTGTTGTATTACTTCACAAGGATAGATTCATACTAGAGATAGTTTAATTCTAGTTCTTGTATCAATCTCACAGCCACTTTATCTTGTTAGATTCAGATGGTGTGTAGAGTGTTTTGCTGAGAGGATTCAATCACAAGTTGATTGTCTCTTCCTTGTAGTTGTGAGTTCTTGTTGTTGGTAGAAGGGAATTCAGTCACAAGTTGACTGAATACTCTCTTGACATGAGACAAACACTCATGAATTCTAACATGGTATCAGAGCCTTGTTGCTCTTCTTGGGATGAACTCACTTCTTTTGTGTCTGTTTCTTCATCTGAAACTCTCTCTCTCTCTGACTCAAATTAGTTTTGAGGAGCTATGTGGCTAGGATTCAAAACTTGGACAGTAGAGAGTTTAGATGAGTTATGATTTCAAAATTTCAAAATCTAAGTGTTTACTCAAGATGCAAGTCTTTAAAAGTTTTTTTTTTTAAATCAATGACTCTCCCCTTGATCTCCTCATTGTTTAAGCTTTTGGATGAAAGAATAAAGTCTGTTCATACCAGCTTGAGGGAGGGAGAAAAGATTAAACTTGTGTCTTGAAAAACACTTGAAAAAAATCGATTTCAAAGATATGTGCGTTCTTTGAAAGGATTTTGAATTCTGAAAAATGTTTTGCATTGTGATTTCAAACTCTTTTATTCCTCTCCTCTTGTTTCTCTTAATAAGCTTGGGCTATTAAGTCTGTACAAATATATGCTTGAGGGAGGGAGAGTGATTAAAAGATTGTTTTGAGTTTGAATACTCTTGAAAATATTTTGGAAATTGATTTTTCTTATGAAAAGGTTGTGGAAAGTATTTTTTAAAATTCTGGAAAAGTACTTTAAAATTATTTTTGATAAGTTCTTGATGAATTCTTGGTTTATTAGAACCATTGTAAAAGGATTTAATTCCTTAGGAAATTGCTTTAAATTACTTTGCAAGATTTCTTTGAAAGAAAAGGTTTTCAAACCATTTGTGAAAAGGTTTTCTTCTCTTGGCATTTATGGCCTTTGAACTTGGTTGATGGACAAAGAATTGTGTTCCATTCAACCCTTGCTCTTTCCTCCAGAAATCACCTTTGTGTGATCTAATCTCTTAATGAGTTATTTTTGTTGTTAAGGTTGCAGGAATCCCATGAAAGGAACATGTCCTTGCATCCATGTAATGAAAGACTGGTTGAGAAGTCATTGCCTCTCCAGAATTGGTGATCAACCATGAACGCCTTAGAGCTGTGGTTTGATGTTTTGCTCAGCCATAAGACCTTGAAGGTCATGGACTGAAGATACCTCCGCTTATACTCTCCATCTCACAATCATCCACTATACTCTTGGTTACATCTAATACACTTTGGTTACTTAATACTCAATTTCTAGTTATCAATCTCTTTCTCTCATTTTACAATGATCATTCACTCTCTCTGGCACTCTTGGAACTTCCACAAGCGTGAGTGTGCCCTCACTAGGAAGTTCCACCACTGATTCTGTCTTTGATGTTCTAAGTTCACAGATTCAAATGACTGATATGATCATAGTCTCATTGAGGCATGAAGTTAAATGTATGGGCACAGAACATATCTGAAGTTAGAACCGATTTCCCCAGCTTGAAGAACCTGGTGTGAAGAGTCTGGTGGAAAGCGATGGATCAGCTTGACAGAAGGAGTATGTTGCCTGGAGGTGCAAGCGCATACTGAAGTTAGAACCAATGGAGACCTTTTGGGTGAAGTTGATGGATCAGCTCAGATGTGACTGGTTCTCTCCCAGTTTGATCATGGACCATGCCATAGATCATTCTACTAATACTCTGGTTACTCATTCTCTCACTCTCTTGTTACTCATTCACTTATTCACTGGTTACTTTTCTTAAATCATTGGGATCAGAATTGGTGAGTTATCAAGGTCTGATCCTAGTGTGTGTGGTCTAATTCTTGCTGGAGTTTGAGTGGTGTTTCAGGTACACAAGTGTTGTCTCTGTTCATCACCAGTCCAAGACAAAGAATAAGGACATTGTCCATGCTGATCAGAGCCTACACATGATGTATATTCCTGTGTCATTCAGAGCCTACACATGATGTACATTCCTGACCATGGAGAGATGTTTTGTGTGTGAAACCGGTTGAAGAAGCGCAGCCTGTTTGGGTGTTGAGCTCCTGGTTCAAAAGACTTACAAGAGGCAGTGGAGAAAAGACTAAGGGAGGAACCGGTTGACTTAAGCGCAGCTGTAGGGGTGATGCGCTCCTGGTTTCAATACTCAATGTGCTCACTTCCAAGCTTGATCCTTCACTTATTCTCTCCGGATCATGCTTGAGGATGGGTAATGGTGAGCTATCCTGAAGGTCCAAGTCGTCCATTGCCTCACCTCAGATACTTTGGAGGATTCAAGTGTCCAAGAGACACTCCTCACCATTCATACCAACCATATGCAAGGGGAGTAACCATTTCAATCTATAAATATGAATTGATTGGTTTATGCCTTGAGAATTGATGCAAGTGTTTATGCATTATGTAGAAGGTACTTGGAGTTCTCTATAGCAGAAGCTGGTAGACCATAACTCTCCTTGAAGATGGCAAGAAGTCACAAGAAAGAGGGAGACAACAAACCAGCTTGTAGAAGAGATGATCCAAGAAATGATGTGCGCAAGTTATGGAGTTCATACTTGCTGCTTAAGAAAGGCCTTGATCCAGAGTCTATGTGTCCAACCACACTGGTTCTAAGACACATAGAACTCATTGGCCAATCCCTAGGCTTTGTAGAAGTCCACTCTTTTTCCCTTAAAAAGTTTTGTCCCATGAGGTTTTCTTGCTAAGGTTTTTAATGAGGGAGCTTCTTCAAGGTTCCAAGCTTGCCCAAGGATCTCCTATGGTCAAGCTTGAGGGGGAGTATTAGAATGAAGAAGAAAATGCTAGTGATGGAGTTCACACTGGCATGTCTCAGGAAAAGGGGTTTAAATTCCTAACCATGAAGAATTTGACCATGAAACCAATTTCCCTACATTCTACACTCATCAAGGTCTCGCGGCGAATTGGAATCAGTCCAAAAAGAGTTATGGTTTGGAAGTTACACCAGTTACAAGTTGCAGGTGTTCTGCTGCCCGCTCAAGCAAGAGTGATTTGATCTAGAGTGGCTTGGAAGGCAAGGAAGCTGAGAGGCTTTCTCAGCTCAACCTGAGCACGCCTAAGAGAGATTCTATAAGGGGATTTGAATTCAAATGTGGATCTACAAGTTCAAATTCAAATTGGAGTTGTTGGGAGTGGATATTACTATTCCAAACCCAATTATGATGTTCTTGTCTCCTTGTCCCCTTTCATGCAAGTTTAAACTCTATATATGTGTTGTATCTTGATTCTGAATGAAGTAAGTAATAAGAACAAGTTTCTCACTCTAAATTCGTGGCTCTCTCTCTTGCTTGTGTTTAATCAATATTTACAATGTAAGGAGTTAAGCATCATGGTTTAGAGGCTGCCTTAGCTCTTCCTCTCTTAAGGCAGCCTAATACTTGTTAAAATCACCTCTAAACTCTTTATTAATCTTCTATTACTCTAGCTTACTGATTCTATCTCTTTTTAGTCTTAAGCACACAAACTATAAGTGTTGTATTACTTCACAAGGATAGATTCATACTAGAGATAGTTTAATTCTAGTTCTTGTATCAATCTCACAGCCACTTTATCTTGTTAGATTCAGATGGTGTGTAGAGTGTTTTGCTGAGAGGATTCAATCACAAGTTGATTGTCTCTTCCTTGTAGTTGTGAGTTCTTGTTGTTGGTAGAAGGGAATTCAGTCACAAGTTGACTGAATACTCTCTTGACATGAGACAAACACTCATGAATTCTAACATAAATTTCGTGATACATGGGGGCTATATATAGCCAAAGCATACAAAAAACTACAAGCACAATAAACTACTAATAAAACATGAAAACTTAAATAAATAATTTTGTAGAGAAAGAGAGATCAGAGCAGGTTCAGAACTGGCTGAGGCAGACTGGTAAGGAGCAGGCTGTGGCATGGACAGTCTGGCACGTCCAGAGGAAGAGAAAGTGACTGGAGGAAGAGGGCACATTCAGCTTGGTGTGATAGTGACAGGTCAGTCCTTCTTCTTATGCACCACATGTGATATTTTCTTGTCCAAATCAGACCAGCTCCTTCCATTTGAATTCAAACCAAGTATCCTTAGGTTTCTGGAGCTTTGGCCACGTCCAAGAGTTTCCCAAACACCTTCCTTGCCTTGCAAGTCAGGTTAGGTCAAGTGGTGTATGGACAACCTTCATCTTTACTTGCAAGTCAAGTCTGCTTGAACCAGATTGTTTCTTCAACCATCTTTTCTTCCTCTAATTCTCTTTCTTTCATTATTCCAACACATCCTACCATGCTATACAAGAAGTGAAGACCAGCTAGCTGATATCTTCACCAAGGCTGCAAGTACTAAAGTCTGTGAGTTCATTCATCCAAAGTTTGGACTCATAGACCTCACATGTCACTGATCTCTCCTCCATGGAGTGTTCTACTCTTTTTCCTTAGCTTGGGGTTTCTCCCAAGTGGTTTTACCTAGCTAAGGTTTTAATGAGGGAATGCTTCATGGCTTCCAAGCATGACCAGTCCCTATGGTCAAGCTTGAGGGGGAGTGTTGACATGAAAGAAATAATCTGGAAATAAATAAGACAAGAAGAAGAATGTACTCGGATGGATTGTTGAAGAAGTGCTTGGTCTAATGAAACTTGGGACACAAGTCTGTCCGTACAGTTTATGAGTCTAGACCTAACCTAGCTTGGAAGGCAAGTAACCGGATGGGAACTTGTCAAGTATATTGTCTAAGTAACCAGAAGCACTCAGAAAGTAACCAGAAGCACTCAGGAAGTCTCTGGAAAGGTTGAGTGGAGCAGGGATCCGTTGGGGATCAAGACAAGGCAAGAGATCACATGCAAGGTTTAAGAAGACAGAGAGAGTAGACCAGTCACTTTCACTCTGCTGAATGAGCCCATTTTGTCTTCTTCACCAGCCTTAGTTTATTATTTTCTCCCTTGTCTCTTTGTAATCTGTCTCCCTATTTATGGGACTTATCCCAGAATTAATCAAAGCAAGGAAAACACTTTCCTCTCTCTTTATTCTCTGCCTACACGAAACCTCTCTTCTCTCTCTTGTTCTTCAGTTTGTTCATCATGTTCTTCCATTAAAATCTCTCTGAATCTCTAAACTTACAGTCCATTCTTCAGAAACTTATGCAAGGGAAGTACCTAAATCTATACTCATTCTTATGATTGATAGGTTTCTCCCTTGAGAATTGATGCATGTGTTTGTGCATTGTTTGAATCAGGTACCTACTGAGCTCATGAACAAGGCAGACTTGGACTCAACCGATGATTAAGGCAAGAAGCCAAAAGAAAGGGGGAGACAAACTCTGACCACAAGAAGAAGCTCAAAGGTGTGATGAGTGTGAAGCAAGGAAGGCATTGGTGCCTACTTGCCATTGAAGAAAGGCCATGATCCAGAGTCTAAGGAGTCCATGAAAATAAACTTAAGCTCCTTAGGCTCACTGGCCAATCCCTAGGCTGAGGGTAGTTGCACTCTTTTTGCCTAAGTGATGGTTTTATCCCAAAAGGTTTTCCACACTTAGGTTTTTAATGAGGCAAGTGCTCTCAGTTCCAAGCTTTTCCAAGGATCTCCTATGGTCAAGCTTGAGGGGGAGTATTGAAATAAATAAAGGGATGACCAGAAGAAGAAGATGGTTGATGATCCAAGGATAAGTTCATCAAGAGAAGCCAATCTGGTTCTGTTTGTACAGACTTGGATCACAAGCAATCTACTATGACCTAACTTGCCTTGGGAGGCAAGGTACTGATGGGAACACGAGCTGAGAGTCTCCAGAAGCTAAGGAAACCGTTGCTAGAGGGTTTGACCAGATTCAAATTCAAATATGGAAGAAAGTCACATGTTAAGTTTAAGGAGAGAGCTGTTGCTGGCCTGTCACTTTCACTCATCAGACCTGGTCACTATCTCTCTCCTGTCCCTTTCTCCTCCTATGGACGTGACTCCCCTTGGCTGTGTATCCTCTTTGGCCTCTTCTCATCCCTACAGAATTATTTGTTTATATTTCCTTGTTTTAGTAATTGTTTATTGTAAGTGATTGTCTATTTAAAGACCTTCACCCTCTCTTGTAACATTTACCAGAACCAATAGACAAGTTTCTCTCTCTCTAAGCTCGTGTCTCTCTCTCTCTTGCTTGTGTCTAACCAATATTCACAATGTAAGGAGTTAAGCATTAGGGTTTAGAGGCTGCCTTAACTCTATCTCTCTTAAGGCAGCCTAATACTTGTCAAACTCACTCTAAGCTCTTTTTTATCTACTTCTTAAACTCTAGATTACTGATTCTAAATCCTCTTCATCTTAGGTACACAAACTCAAAGTGTTGTGTTACTTTAGAAGGATAGATTTAAACTAGAGATTCTTTGCCACACATAACCAGTTTGCTGTCTAGGATCTTGGTTATAGTGTAGGCTGTTTAAGAGGATTCAACCACCAGTTGGTTGTCTCTTCCTTTGAATGGTGAGTTCCTGTTGTATGGTTGAAGGGGATTCAGTTACAAGTTAACTGAATACTCTCTTGAGATGAGACAAACACTCATGAATTCCAACACACACTTCCGCTCTTCTCCTAACCCCAACGGCTACCTTACCACAATTCAAATCCACCAGAAAGGTAAGTAAGGTAAGCATATTTCAATATTTTATTTACTTGATTTTCCTTGCAGGTTTTGGGTCTTTTATTTAATTTATTTTCGAATAAACCAGGCATTGTTTAGCCTATGCTTTTTATTAGGTCCTAAGATTGAGTCATTGTATTAAATTTGCTTCAAGACCCCTAGAAGGGCATAGCTGCATCGGCGAGTATATAAGCCCCTATAAGCAGCCTTGTATCATTTAACCTATTATGAAATATACGAGTCAGTTTGCCCCTAGCAACTAAAACCCTAAAGTCTTTCGTATGTGTGAGAAGCCGCATAGAGAGCAACCAGTCTTATCAAGCTCATCCCCATAGAGTTTGTGGCGAATTTCGATCCATCTGATTGAGTTCATCAATCTATTCACTCCATCTCCATCCCTTGTCCTTGTTGAGTTGTTTATACGAACAAGCAGCTTGGATCCACACTCCATCTTCACGCCATCCTCCATCCAGTGAGATAGCAAGTTGGTTACACGACCATTTGTTGTTTCCCATCCCCCACTGATCCGTTCTAAGAGCAATCAAGCCGGTTATCATCTCATTCCATTCCATCCGCAAGAACCCTTATCACTCTCACCTCCATACATCCACCAAAGCTTGGTACTCATCCTCTATCCATCCAGTGTGAGAAGGGTGCTTCCCGTGCCCATATCATTTTGGTATCAGAGCCGAAAGGCTTCCATTCAGGTTAACTCTTTCTTTTTCTATTAGATCGTTTCATTCTGTTAAGAAAAACCATAAAAAGTTAGTGTTTTGCTTGCGTTTTTGATTTCTGCCATTGTTAGTTTGTTAAGTTCTTAGTCTATAAAAACAGAAAAGAAAAGAAAGAAGACGAGTTAGATAGTTGTTTGATTCGTTTGCCTTGGAGAAAAATAAAAAAAAAGAGTTAGAAGTTAATTGTTGCATCCGGTTATTCCTTTTCTGTCATATTGCATATCTAGAATATTTAGGTTTCCTTTTTGGGTTTGCACTCGAAAATTCAATAGGATATTCACCTAGTAACCTCAGTAACTCTTTCTTTTTACCTTAGTTCAATTTTGGATTTACTTTTTCATACTTATATAAAAAAAAAGTATTGCATACATATTCATATAGGGTGGTCGAACTTTCCATAATTGGAACTTGGGATATCACTCTTGTTGCATACGTCCTTGCGTGTTATTATACCCTATGGTCGGTTCATTACATATTAGTTTGCACTAGTTCAAAGCACATCCTTGCATATTGTTACTTCTTAACGTCCATTTCTGATGCAAACCTTCTGGTTTTGTTTCCCTGATTGATCTTGAGGGTGATTTGAAGAGACACTTTCTGCCTGGTATGATCACACGCAGGATTGTTGATGGTTTGATCTTGAACTTGGTGGAATGGATTCGAGTAGATGATCTTCAGAACTGATCTATGGATTGACCAGAACTTGTGTAGAATGCCAAGAGATCGTATGGTTTACCCACACAAACAATGACCTAATGGCGATTAAGCCTTGCAGAGAACCAACTCCTAGGCAAACAATGTTCAAAGATGAACAAAGGAATCACAGTTTGAAAGAGAGTATTTGATAACAAAAGTGATTGATTTTTATTCAGAATCGACACAGAGTATTTGTAGGAGAAGAAGGAATACAAAGCACTCTAAGGACTTGTGGAAAACAAGGAAGAAATCATAAAAACTAGAGTAGACCAAAGACTGAGTATGTGAAGAGTTTGGTTGGCTCTTTGACTTCATTTTCGACTGGGCTTGATTCTGGATCATACAACATTAGGGAAGGAAATGGCCATTTTCGCTGTTAGGTTAAGCGAAGAGAGGAGATACCTTTCAGAAGCTAAGATCAAGGGGAAGTTTGCTGGTGCTGTTGGAAACTACAACGCTCATATCTCTGCTTATCCTAATATCGACTGGCCTCATGTTGCAGAGGACTTTGTTACTTCTCTTGGATTAACATTTAACCCATACGTGACTCAGGTATACTATATAGTTTTATCTTCATTACTTGGGGAACGGTTTTGTTTGTATAAATCACTGAGTGATTGGTCTCACGGTTTTTTCAGATTGAGCCTCATGACTATATGGCTAGACTTTTCAACACAATCAGCCAGTTCAACAACATCTTGATTGATTTCGACAGAGATATATGGAGCTACATATCTCTAGGGTACTTTAAGCAGATAACTAAAGCGGGAGAGATCGGATCATCCACAATGCCTCACAAAGTGAATCCTATTGACTTTGAGAACAGTGAAGGGAATCTAGGGAAAGCAAACGCAGAGCTTACTTTTCTCAGCATGAAGCTTCCCATTTCACGAATGCAGGTTTGAGCATTTTCTCTGTATACTATGTATCTCTCCGACTAGAGCAATGGGAATGAGCTAAGCCTGAAATAATGTACCATGTGTGCAGCGTGACTTAACTGATTCAACTGTGTTGAGAAACATGGGTGGAGCTTTAGGACACTCTCTTCTTGCTTACAAGAGCGCCATACAGGGTATTAAGAAGCTTCAGGTATTATTATTGTAAACCCCTAGGAGAAGGTTTTAACTTGTCATAGAGTAAAAATGTTGTTGATATATATAGGTTAATGAAGCTCGGTTAAAAGAAGATTTGGATCAAACTTGGGAAGTCCTCGCTGAACCGATACAAACGGTATGTACCTCTCGAGTTTTCTATAATGATCTAGCTACTGCATGTAACGCTAATTCATGGGAATGTCATGGTACCATAAAGGTGATGAGGAGATATGGTGTTCCAGAGCCGTATGAGAAGCTGAAGGAGCTAACAAGAGGAAGAGCTGTGAACGAAGAAAGCATAAGAGAGTTTATCACAGGTTTGGATTTGCCTGAAGATGCAAAATCTCAGCTTTTGAAGTTAACTCCTCACACGTACGTTGGTGCTGCTGCTGCACTGGCTTTGGCCGTTGATGAAGCTCTGCACTTGTGACATTGATGATGATCAAATCGGTTTTAAGGTTGACTCTTTTCCAAAAGAAAGGGAAGTTAACTACATAGATCAATGACTTATGCGTCGTCGTTCCAGTTGTGAGAATAATCATGTACTATTGTGTTATGTTTATTCTTTCAGATTTTGACCTCAAATTTGTTACTGTTTCAATAAATACTTTTTAAGTTTATTATGAAGAAAACAAAATTTAACCTTATAAGTTATTTATAAATGTCTAATAACTATTTATAAAAATTAATAAACTTAATTCTACCACCTAAATACTAAACTTTAAATAATAATAATTATATCTTAAATCTAAATGTTAGAATATTTTCAATTGAATGTGTCTTTGGAAAGAATATTAGTATATTTTAAGCAATATCTCTTGACTATTGTAAGGTATATACATAGATTAAATTTTGTAGATTAAATTTTATAGATACAAATTTTAGATTGTTCTTATTCGACCGCTTAGTGTAGAGAACAAAGAAATGTAGATGCATTTTAAGGTGTAAAATGACAAAATAACATTAAATATTTTGAAATGGAAAAAAATTACAGAAATCTCACTATGAATAAGTGACAAACTATACAATATATTTTATATTTATATAAATTTTATATACGTTAATTATTAATTTATGTTTATATCGGGATCATATATTTACATAATTTTTTAAAAATTATTTTTTTATTATTTTATGAAATTGTGTTATATTTTACATTATCTCAATTTAGAAATTGTAAAATTGAGTAATTTATAGAATTTATATTGTATATCTGAAATCAAATTTAACTTCTATAAAATATATTTCATATACATCTAATAATATAATAAAAATATGAAAATATAAAAATCAAATTTATAAATTTATAAAAAATACATTCTAATAAAAATTGAGGAATACCCTAAGGTAGACCTAAAAAAGTTTTTTATCACAAAAATATTTTTTTTTTAAAATGACCAAAATAATCTTTATTAAAGGGTGTAAATATACATTTATACCCCTTGGGTTAACTAATCTAGATTTAGGGTTTAGAATTATGGGGTAGGGTTTTGGGGTGAGATTTAAAATTGAAAAAAAAAAGTATTAATTTTTAAAAAGTTAAAAAAGTTAGTTTAAAAACTTCAAAAATGGTTATTTAAGAGATTTGCCCTAAAAATATCATAATCCTAATCGTATTAGTTTATAGAATTTTTACTGTATGAATTGATAAGTTATGTACTTTTATTCAATTAGTCTTTACATGAACACATGTGTAATCTCAAATAAGTATAACAAGATCTTTGTAATTTTCTCGGAAAAGAAACTAATTACTTTTCCTTTAGGAGGCGTTATTGGTTCATGTACTTTAGAGTATTTAGAAATCCATATAGTATTTACAAATCAATGTAAAATATATTGATTTTTAAATCTAATATATAAATTTTAATTTGTATTTATAAATCCGGAGGTTTTCCCTCGGATTTGAGTCTTTGTATTTTTAACAAAGAAATTCATGCAAATCCATTATGAAATCAAATCTATTAGTAAATCCGGATGATTGAATAACACCTGATTTAAATTAGAATTTATAAATCATGAAACCAATAACACATGATTTCAATATGAATTTTAAAATCATAGAACCAATAACACTTGATTTAGTTTAGATTTTCAAATCTAATGCAAGAACCAATAACCCCCACTTAGAGTTGGTAAAATATTTCTAAGTTCTCAAGTCATTCAACTAAAACATGCGACTCTCGAGAATCTCACCTCTACATCATATTTAATTGTCCTTCACAACAATATCTTAAAACATAACTTGAAAACGTCATAACATAAAACAACAATTTATTAATAATTTTCCAAATATCTTCCTACACATTGCTATCATTTTATCTATGGAAAAGTTTCGTAATAGTTTACGGTTTCACCAAAGCCATATATATTGAAAAATACTTTTTCCTTGCAAAGTGTATTTGTTCTGCGTTTACCAGTTCATGGCGGCCACAAACATCGAGAATTCGTCAAAATATGTTTGTTCTCTAATCTTTCCAACGACTTTCAAAACATGTATATGCTTAGTCATCCATTTAATAATAACAAATCATTGATCAGAAACCAATAAGGTTTTCGTCGTTACCCACTACCGCTTCTTTATTTCATTACAAAACACAACAACACATCAATCATCATACAATACGATCATTGCACCATCTCTCTAAGATTTTTATTACATCGACCAACGATTTCTATTTTCTTCTTATTTCCATTTTGGTGTGTTCAGAAAAAATCAACAATGGGAGCGTACAAATCTGAAGACGACTACGATTATCTCTTTAAACTAGTCTTGATCGGAGATTCCGGCGTCGGAAAATCCAACCTGTTGTCTAGATTCACCAGAAATGAGTTTAGTATTGAGTCAAAGTCTACCATCGGGGTCGAGTTCGCTACAAGAAGCGTCCATGTCGACGAGAAAACAATCAAAGCTCAGCTTTGGGACACCGCCGGTCAAGAAAGGTATTCAAATCCTCGTTGCCTCTCTTTTATTACATATTGGAACCAGTTAGTTTGGTTACTCATATAACGAAATTGATTTATAAAGTTTTTTCTGACTTATACCAAAAAAAAGTTTTTTTTCTGACTTTTATCAAAGTTTATTAAAGGTTTTTGTTATGTAACATCTTATATCAATAAGAAAATATAAAAAGAAATTGATGAAGTTTACATAAATATAATTAAAATACTCTAAAATAACACTAAATTGTATTTTTGTTCCAAAAAGCACACAAACAGAATTTAAAAAAAAATAATAAAAAAAAAAATTATATTTGGGTTTCTGATTAGTAATTAGAGTCTAGGGTTAGTGGTTAAAGTTTATGGTTTAATATTAACGGATGGAGTCATGGAGATTAGAGATTAAACCAAAGTTTAGAGTTTGAAAATGAATGTTATTTTGTGATTTTTTTTCCTTGTGTGATGTTTTTGTCATACAATTTTTTTTGTTATCTAAGGCATTTTCTCAATACTATTAACTAGATCAACATTTAAATATTTCTGTAAAAGAAAACCAAACCATATAACCATAACATGAATATAATATCGTCGTTTGGTTTGGTTATTTATTTATTTATGTATTTGTTTTGTTGTTACACAGATACAGAGCAATCACGAGTGCATACTACAGAGGAGCAGTAGGTGCTCTTCTAGTGTACGACATAACTCGACACGTAACGTTCGAGAACGTTGAGCGATGGCTCAGGGAGCTTCGTGACCATACCGATGCCAACGTGGTGATCATGCTTGTTGGAAACAAAGCTGATCTTCGTCACCTACGTGCTGTTCCCACGGAAGAAGCTAGATCGTTCTCTGAAAGGGAGAATATGTTCTTCATGGAAACATCTGCTCTTGATGCTACAAATGTTGAGCAAGCTTTCACTCATGTCTTGACTCAGATCTATCGTGTTATGAGCCGTAAAGCTCTTGATGGCACTGGAGATCCGACATCTTTGCCTAAAGGACAGACCATTGATATTGGGAACAAGGATGATGTTACTGCTGTTAAATCCTCTGGTTGTTGCTCAGGTTGAGATGATTGTTTATTTTTGTTAATTTCTGTAAACTGTTTTTGGAGGGAGGTTTTGGTTCCTGGATTGGTTGTATCTTAATTTATATATTTTGAGAGGGGTATGGTTTAAGGTTGGTTTTGCACCATAAACTGAATTTATATATTGAAATGAGAAAGATTTTTTCCAGTTTAAAAAGGTTGTTTTAGTGGTGAAACTAAACTGAATCAAACCGAAAAATCTCGGTTTGAAGTCAGTTATAGTTTTTCTAGAACATAATCAAAACCGAAATGTCTATCCCTAGACTGATTTATAATATTTCTTTTTGATATTTTTGATACTTTGGTTTTGTATCTTTTGATTTAAGGATTTGTCGTGAACAAATATTTTACTACTTAATCTTAGTTGTTAATCAAACGAGCTACAATTATTCATTTGATATTTGATCAAATTTAATACATGTAAAATATAAGAGAAGACTGAACCAAAGTGTAACCGAACTAATAGTCTAATACTGATTGATCCAAACCTTAAAAGTAACCAAAATGCTTGTCCGGCCCTAGCTCTCTGGGACAAAACCTTTTGGTGTATGATTGGGTTGTGATTTCTCGTGAGCATAAGAGTAGACTACTTAAATGAAAGCTGTAGCCAAGGGCTTCGTACTTTACAAAGCAGGATATTAGATCATATATGTATTGGTTTATGTTGGTTATCTATTTAGATCTTGGTTTAGCTATGGTTTAGCTTCCTTTTACTAAACCATAGTCTTATATAAACCAAACCGTGTAACAGACT
Organism: Moricandia arvensis; assembly: GCA_905132765.1. Taxonomy (NCBI): domain Eukaryota; kingdom Viridiplantae; phylum Streptophyta; class Magnoliopsida; order Brassicales; family Brassicaceae; genus Moricandia; species Moricandia arvensis. The sequence goes on along the minus strand of CAJHQP010006047.1, from coordinate 26,424 downwards.
CTTGGTTTGAGAAAGTTAATTGAAAACATTCAATATGGTATCAGAGCCATCAACGGCTTTCTTCTTCGGCGATTCCTGAATACTTGAGCTGGATTTGCTTCTCTTTCATGGCGGTGAGTGTATCAGAGCTTCGATCGATCTCTGTTTTCGTTAATATCTTCGTTTTCTTGGCAATCCGACTTGTTTCCGTTCTATCGTCATTTCTATCTTTGATCTTTGGTGTTTGAAGCTTCTGATTTCATTCTGATATTCTTCGATTCATCTCAATCATGAGTTCTAATGCTACGAATCCTTCGTTTTTGGATCACTATGAGAATCCGTACTATCTTCATAGTTCTGATCATGCCGGCTTAGTTCTTGTTTCCGATAAACTTTCTTCTGGTGCGGAGTTTCATTCCTGGCAGAGATCGGTTCGTATGGGATTGAATGTCCGTAATAAGCTGGGATTTATTGATGGTACGATTCCTAAACCCGCTGATACTCATCGTGATTCTGGATCTTGGTCACGTTGTAACGATATGGTTGCAACTTGGCTTATGAACTCGGTTTCTAAAAAGATTGCTCAGAGCCTTTTGTATATGTCTACTGCTGAGTCGATTTGGAAGAACCTGTTAGCTCGTTATAAACAGGATGATGCACCGAGGGTCTTTGAGATTGAACAACGCTTGAGCTCTCTTCAACAAGGTTCAATGGATGTTACTACTTACTATACGGAATTGGTAACTTTGTGGGAGGAGTTTAAGAATTTTGTAGACCTTCCTGTCTGTACTTGTGGCAAATGTGAATGCAATGCTGCTGCTTTATGGGAGAACATGCAGGAACGTAGTAGAGTGATGAAGTTTTTGATGGGACTTAATGAGACATATGAGGCTAGTCGTCGTCAGATACTGATGATCAAACCGATTCCTTCTCTTGAAGATGTGGTTAATATGATCACTCAGGATGAAAGACAGAAGAATATTAAACCCCCTGTGAAGAGTGATGCTGTTGTATTTCATACTACGAGTTCTGTATCTGACATGGTATCTCCTACTGATGCTCCTGTGCTTGCTGCTCAACATGGTTATCGTCCTAAGCAAAGACCTCTTTGTACTTATTGTGGCCAATATGGACATGTTTTACAAAAGTGTTTTAAGATACATGGATATCCTCCTGGACATCGTTTTCATGGTCAGACACCTCGTGGTCCAACTTCTTCATTGACTCCTCGGGGCCAACAAAGTCAGAGTGGTTTCCCTCGACCACAATCTCAATATCCTGCTCCTCAAACGGTGGCTAATGTCAATATGGATATCAACCGCTTAAGTCAAGACCAAGTTCAGTATCTTCTACAACAACTCCAGGCCTCTATTCGACCTTCAGAGCCTACAGTTCAGCATCAGAAAGCTTCAATCACGGAATAGGGACACATGGCTGCTCAATCATCTTCTGGTATACTACTCTCCTTATCTTCAAACCTTCGCTATGAAAATCAGATACTTACCTTTAACCATCAATGCCTCTCTTCTCTTTATAACTCTTTGCCTAGTGGTTCTTGGATTCTTGACAGTGGGGCTATGACGCATGTGTGTTCTGATCTTGCTCGTTTTAGTGATCTAACTCCTGTCACTGGTGTCACAGTTTCTCTCCCAAATGGTCACAAGGAGAACATTACTCATATAGGCAGTATCATTGTTTCAGCATCTCTTACATTGCATAATGTTCTATATGTACCATCATTTCGCTTTAATCTCATTAGCATTCGATGTTTGTTGGTTGATAATAGTTCCTCTGCTCACTTTTACATTGATCACTGTCTGATCCAGGAATCTACTCAGGGATTGACGATTGGTAGAGGTTTTGTTCACAGCAATCTTTACATTCTCGATGTTCCTATTTCCGATTCTTCTTTGTGTGCTTCTGTGTTGGATGATGGTCATATTTGGCATCAAAGACTTGGACATCCTTCAATGGCTAGACTCCTTCATATTCCGGGTATTAAAGCATTTCACAAGACTTTTGTTTCTCGTATTGAAGATTGTCCTGTTTGTCCTTTAGCTAAGCAAAAACGTTTACCATATGTTTCTCATAATAGTCTTTCTCCTCACCCTTTTGACTTAGTTCATATGGATGTATGGGGTCCTTTTAGGGTAGATTCCATAGAGGGTTATAGATATTTCTTAACCTTGGTTGATGATTGTACTCGTGTTACTTGGATCTACTTCTTAAAGAACAAAAGTGATGTTTCAACTGTTTTTCCAGCCTTTATTCAACATGTTCACAAACAATATCAATCTGGTATTAAGTCTATTCGAACAGATAATGCACCTGAGTTGGCTTTTCATGATATAGTTCGAGAAACTGGAATGATTCATCAATTTTCTTGTGCTTACACTCCTCAACAGAATTCTGTTGTAGAGCGAAAACATCAACATATTCTTAATGTTGCAAGAGCTTTGTTGTTTCAGTCTAAACTTCCTTTGATCTATTGGACAGATTGTGTATCTACAGCTGTGTTTCTTATTAATAGAACACTTTCTCTTCTTCTTGATAAGACGACTCCTTATGAAAAGTTAATGTCCAAACAGCCTGACTACTCTTTCTTACGCTCTTTTGGTTGCTTGTGTTATGTTTCAACTTTGGATAAAGATAGGCATAAGTTTACCTCTCGAGCTGATTCCTGTGTGTTTCTAGGCTATGCATCAGGGTATAAAGGATATAAAGTCTTACATTTAGATACACAACAGATTTTTATCTCTCGCAATGTTGTTTTTAAAGAACATATATTCCCATTTCATACTCTTGCTGATAGTTACTCTCCTGATGACCTGTTTCCCAAGACTGTTTTGCCTTTATCCACTCCTGATAGCATAGACTCTGCTATTCAAGTTCTCCCTGTTACATTACCTGCATCATCTGCATCTCCTTCTGTGACTATTTCTCGGGAAGCTGTACCACCTGTGACTGGACAAAGTCAACTTCTCCGAACAAGGCCACAACGGACTGCTCGTGCTCCAGGTTATCTCTCTGAGTATCATTGTTCTTCTCTCCATAATTCTTCTCTTCCTTCCACTTCATCCTTTTATCCGCTTGAAACTGTTCTTTCCTATTCTAACCTGCAACCTTTATATAAACACTTTCTTCTTTCTTACTCAATTGACCCTGAACCCACTACCTTCAAGCAAGCTATGTTGTCTCCTGAATTCCGTAAGGCTACTAATGATGAACTACAGGCTATGGAGGCTAATAGAACTTGGGATGTGGTGTCTCTTCCTTCTGGGAAGAATGTTGTAGGTTGTAAGTGGGTCTTTACCACTAAATATCGTGCAGATGGAACGGTTGAGAGACGTAAATCACGCTTGGTAGCTAAAGGATACACTCAACATTAAGGAGTTGATTATACAGATACTTTCTCTCCTGTTGCCAAGTTAGCCACGGTTAAATTGCTTCTGAGTATTGCTGCTGTTAAGGGGTTAAAGCTTTCTCAAATGGATGTCTCCAATGCTTTTCTTCACAGTGATTTGGATGAGGAGATATACATGAGCTTACCTCAAGGTTACACACCACCACCGGGTGTCGTCTTGCCTCTCAATCTTGTCTGTCGCTTGAACAAATCCATCTATGGCTTGAAGCAGGCATCCAGACAATGGTATCACTGTCTTACTGGTGTTCTGTTTGCTGCTGGTTATGCTCAATCTCAGTCTGATAACACTCTGTTTGTTCGCCGTTCTGGCGGTTCTTTTACTGCAATTCTCATCTATGTTGATGACATAATGATTGCTAGTAATGATGATGCTGCAGTGAAGATTTTGAAAGACACTCTTCATGCGCATTTCAAGATTAAAGACCTTGGTGATTTGAAGTTCTTCTTACGCTTAGAGATTGCTCGCACAACAGCATGGATTTCTGTTTCTCAGAGGAAATATGCTCTCAATCTCTTGTCTGATGCTGGCTTGTTGGCTTGCAAACCGTCCTCGGTTCCAATGGATCCTGTTGTTAAACTCAGTATCAAATCTGGTACTCTTTTAGATGATCCTTCTCAATACCGAGCTTTGATAGGACGCTTGTTGTATTTGACTATTACAAGACCAGACATCACCTATTCTGTTCATTGTCTTAGTCAATTCCTTTCAGCTCCTACCGATGTTCATCTCCAAGCGGCTCAAAGGATTCTACGTTACATCAAGCATAATCCTGGACAGGGTCTCTTCTATTCTGCTTCTTCTGAGCTCTGTCTCAATGCTTTTGCTGATTCAGATTGGGGAGCATGTCCTGATAGTCGTCGTTCGATAACAGGATATTGCGTCTATCTTGGTACATCCTTGATAACTTGGAAGTCAAAGAAACAGGATATTATTAGCCGGAGCAGCACCGAAGCAGAATACCGAAGCATGGCTCAGGCTACGTGTGAATTACTCTGGTTTCAGCAACTTCTTACCTTTCTTGGAGTTCACGTTACGACTCAAGCTAAACTTTTCTGTGATAGCAAGTCTGCCATTTACATTGCCACGAATCCGGTGTTCCATGAGCGTACTAAACATGTTGAAATCGACTGCCACACAGTTTGTGATCAAGTCAAGCTTGGCTTCCTCCGATTGATGCACGTTTCAAGCTCTAATCAGCATGCTGATATTCTTACCAAACCACTTCAACCGGGTCCTTTTACATCCATCCTTCATCGTATGTCCACTTCAAGCCTCTTCACTCCATCACCACCTCTACTTCCTTTCACTTCATCGTCTTCATTTGCTTCCGCTTCATCGGCTTGAGGGGGGGCGTATTAGATCATATATGTATTGGTTTATGTTGGTTATCTATTTAGATCTTGGTTTAGCTATGGTTTAGCTTCCTTTTACTAAACCATAGTCTTATATAAACCAAACCGTGTAACAAACTCTTGGTTTAAGAAAGTTAATTGAAAACATTCAATACAGGAGAAACATATCGTAGTGTAAATGGGACATTATCGTGTCGCCAATAAGTAATTTAGACATTATCCACCAGCCAATCATATATACCAGTAATATGTATTGCATTCTTTTTTATTTTATAGATTGTCATTATGTGTTGCTAAACTGCTATGAATAATTTTTTTTTCCATCTTTACAGAGCCGGCCCTTGTTTTGCTGAGGCTACAAGCCAAAAAAAATTATGTGGCTGGTTACGTTTGAACTCGTGACCTCATATAGAAGTAATAGGCATTTGACCACTGAACTAAAGTAACTTTTGTGAAATTTTGTGGCCGATAATATACTTAAAATTATGAAGGCCGGAAGCCCATGCTTCATTGGCTTCGGGCCAGGGCCGGCTCTGCATCTTTATAAGCTTAGAGCATCTCCAACGGTGAACTCCCTTGAAATCCTTAACTATTCACCTTTTTCTTTTTTTTTTCATTTTCGAATTATTAAAAAAAAAATATATTCCAACCAATCGCGGGTCGCCACGTGTCATGAACAGTGTAAGGATCAATCCTTATTTAGGGATTTTAAGGATCAAATCCTTAACTATTGGTGGGGTCCACAGATTATTTAATTATTTTTTCCTTAAAGATTCCCCTTAAGGACTCCCCATTGGACATGCTCTTATGCACTAAAGAAAATATACAATCAATACTACATACAAGATAAAAGTATATATATACAGAGATCAAATTGAAATAAAAGAAAATATAACATACTAATTTGCCAGAATCCGAAAAAATATAGAAAGAAATGTATCTTGTTCCACATGGAGCCAAGTTAGGTCCACCGTCCAAATTATGACAAGATCTTTTCTTTGAAGTCTCATCAATAACATGCCGATTTCACCCCAAAAACTTAATAACATGCCGATGTTTATTGTTTCGTACACTTGGCGATCATCATAATATTCATATTTAAATTCACTCGGACATTATTTCTTATATATAAGCTATGAAGATCTTTTATTGCTGAAGAATTGAGAACTATGCAGCAATTATACGACAATCGTCCCATTGACATTTGACACAGCCCAAACAAGAATCCCACACTATTATTTTAGTCAATTAATCTAAATGTCAAAAGATATAAACAAAACAAATTTAAATATTTAGCAACGACATGGAGGATTGATCATGCAAAGTATTCCTCACACACGTCTGCAGGAAACTACATGGGAGCTTTAAAAAAAACTATTCAAATAAACGTACCAGAACACTAAATGACTATCTTAACATTTGGTTTGGTATTAAAGGTTACTTGCAAGGCATAAGGAAAAAAAATGTACGACCCGTTTCTCTCTAAACCAGTTGGTTTAGTTTCAACAATGTTTTGAAAACCAACGCCAATCCCATAAAAGAAATCACGTGTGTTGAATTCGTATAAACCTAATTATATAATTGCACATACCTTCGTGACCTGGTTTTTTGCCGTCACGTCTTGACGTCATGCATAGGATCCGAGCGATGGAGAGGGTGTGAGCAAAGCTAAGACGTGGTGATGAGATGAACAGAGCATGAGCCGTCGTACCACACCACCACTGGTCACTGCTTTTCATCGTTGCGAGTGATGGCCCATTGGAGAAGCTTTCCATGTTGGCTAAAGTGATGAGCTATTCTCGTAATTTCTCACTACAGTGTTCCATATTTCGTTAATCTAATTTTTAATATGTTTTCTTTGTGTACCGAGCCCTATCGGAGTCTTGTGTGTTTTATTTTTTCTATCATTTGTTTAAACTGGAGATATAAAATTAGAAGAGTCATTTGTTCATTGATTTGTTTGATGTTAAAAAACTCAACTTAAGAAACTTGCATTAATCATGCCCTAAGTATACGAATAATATGAGACCGGCTAGCTGATTACATGGAAGTACTTTTGTATCGGGTTATGTAGATATTACAGGGCGTACCAGTGTATATGTACCACGTATGAGCTGCGAGACTTCATGGAAACACTTTTTATTATGAATTAAAGATTTTAACTAAATTTTTTAACTAAATTCTTTTTTCCTTTACAAATTTAGGGGCCTAAAATTCTTTTTGAGGGAATCTATGTTTATGTAAGTTTTTTTTTTTAAATTTGGGGACCTAAAGCCAATATTTTATTTGGCTTTGTCTATACCCTTCCAACAAGAAGGGTTCCCACGTTTCAACTCTTATCTTCAATTTTCTCAAACGGTGGTCAATGTGGCTTCTCTTGTTTCATACTTAGCGTCACGGATTCTTACAAACACAAAAACGATACAATTTGCTACGGATTAGCAACATTGCATCGGTTTTGGATCATTGATGGATCGGCAACGCTCCCTCAAGAGTTATCTAAAAAATACAAACTAAGGTTTATAGATATTATATTGTTATTATTTGTAATTTGATCTATATACGTAACTTGTTGATCAAGATTATTTCTTTTAAAGATCTCTTTAAAAACATTGAAAAAATCATGTAACGTTTGTAGTAGAGGTGTATAATGTATTTAAGTTGATAATAAATTTATAATAATTGAAGGCATGCTATATAATAGACTGGTATAGTATTTTTGGACCGGGGGGGGGGATTCTATTTGAGAACCAAAATCTACGTTTGTCAATCCTGAATACGAATCAAAGTTGGTTAAGCCTATAGAGAGTTATATGCAGAGCTAGGTAATAAAGAAACATGATACAACAATGGCGTGTGTCAGTGTATGTTTCTCTGTCTGAGAAGAGAGATGCGATATAGATGTCAAGCAAAGCAATATAGCAATTCCACATATACTGTCAACATATATTTTTGACTTTGAAGTACTTCATTTGCTGATTCACAACCTAATATTTTCATTTTTCTGTAAATATAGAATTGGTGCCTTAGCATTTGACTCTGGAATGTGACTCATGGCTGAGAGTTTGAGTGCTGCAAGTGTTTGATGTATTATAATTTACATAAGAAGTGGTATTTGGATAACAAACATGTAAGAAATGCTAATATCTAACTATCAGCTTTGTTACGGTTAATTATATAAATAATGGGAAAATGCTAATATCTAAAAATGTCAAGATAATGACGTGCTAAATTGTGTTAAAAAATGACGTGCTAAATTGTGTTAAGAAAATGACGTGCTAAATTTAGAAGAGATTCTGGAAAGTAAACAGTTAATATACATACCCAGAACAATGTCAATTGTACTATTTATAAATAGGTGATTCTCTTGTGACGCATGGAAGCAAAATTTACGTAAAAATTTAATTATAATAATTATAAATACTTTTTGTTTGTTTATAGTTTTAAGTTATTTTATGATATATATGTATTTTTTTCAGGAAATCCCCAACAAATGATTAAATGAATGTTAACTTAACACTACTGTCTTCTCGCTTAAATGATTGATTTCCTTCATTTCATAGGATCGATGATTTTTCCGAAGATAATCGTATAAATTTTTAAGTCATAAAATGACCTAAAATTCTAAAACACGATAAAACCCACTTATGATTTGAAATGAGAATATGCCCAAATACAATAACATTTTACTCGATTTGGATAAAAAAAAATTGGAAGAAGAGGATAAAGTTGAAATTTCCAAAATAAACTTGAACTTTAAAAAGATAAGGAAAGATTTTCGCAAAAGGATAAACTTGAATCTCGAAGAGATAAAGAAAGATGCCCGATTCTGGAGGCGTATATAAGCACATCCGATGCAGAGAAGAAGGGGGCGATTTTTAGACTCTTAGAATTCTTTGGACTTAGAAATCTTAGATATTATTTTGCACATGCTTAGTTTTCTATGTTTTGCACTCGAGTACTAGTTCGATCTCTTCTTCAAACCTTGTCAACTGAATTATGTTTGGCTTGATCCTCGAAAGGGGTACGTAAGCAACCTTTCATAAGGTTCAGTCCGACATCAATACAAACTTTTCGTATTTTTATGTCTTTTTGCTAAACGAGCTACATAAGTCTTCTCGACATAAGTGGTTTTGCTAGCAAACTTAGTTAGGTTTTATTGTCTATGTTATTTGATTTTCATTGTAATCTTGTTTGCAGACAAACTTCCAATATGTTTTGTATCTGGAATACTCATACGCAAATTCAAAATAATGATCTATTTATTTATAACTCATTTGTTGTATTTCTGTTATTTTCGCATTTTATTCGATCACTTGTCGTTGGTTCTTGCAGAGAATCTAAACTTTAAGGAAAACAATATTTTTCCGGCTAACAAATTTAACAATGCAAATTTCTGTTTCTATACATGTTAAAATATTATTTTTTTTCTCTTTTAATCATTTTCTATTTTTTGTCAAAAATAAAAATAGAAAAAGAAAGGTAATTAAGATTACCTCAAATCGCCATCAGATAGCATGCTTATCAGAATGGACCCCGACCAGCATCGGATCTTGTAAAGCAAGACCCGGCATCAGATCTTTTCTATTCAAGATCTGGCACATTGAACTTTGTCCCTTGTGCTAGCTATTTAGGCAGGCGTTCCCCCACGAGTCATCTCGTGAGTAGAGGAGAGATTCAATCCCCCTCATAAATCGGGTACCAATTTGCTCGAACCCTGGTGCAACTCATTTTGCATGCTGAGTCACAACCAGTTCGCCTAGGTTCGAATTGGTGTCCATACTTCTATTTATTTAATACTTAACATAAACCTTTCGAATCACAAAATTTAACTCCCGGTTTGTTACGGTTCGGTAAGGAGTCACAGAACCAGAGTGATTTTACGCTTCCTCTTCATCATTATCAACCACCGTCTTCGTCTTCGATTCGAACAGATTCATGGCCACCTATGATTTCAAGGGTCTTTTACAGATAGAAAGAAGTAAAAGTTGTTTTGTTCTTCTCGGAAATGAACAAGTAACAGGTGAATGAACTTGAATTCGAACCCGGTTTATCAATTATGAAATTGGTGGTTACTTTGCAATCCTCACTGAATAAGATAGAGATAGAATCAGGTCTCATGTCGGATAATCACGTTTCGAAGAGCTTCAAGTTCATGGGCCTCAGTCATCTATTCTCTGGCCCACACCTGAAATCAGAAAGCTTGAAAACTGGACCAATTGTCTAAGCCCAACCTAATAGAGTTTATTGCTATAGAAGAAGGAAGAGCAAGTAAACAAAGTATTAAACATATCGACAGGAGACGAGAAATAGAGAAGTGGTGAGAGAGAAGCAAACCTTGGGAGAGAAGAAGCAAACCTTGGGAGAGAAGAAGCAAAGTTCAAGTATTGTACTCCTTTCTCTTTTCTCTTTTGTCATTTTTTAAGCATATAACAATTCGAAGAAACCTTAGTTAGGAGACATAACTTTTCCAAACCTTAGTTAGGAGACATAACTTTTCCAAACCTTAGTTAGGAGACATAACTTTTCCAAACCTTAGTTACATGATGGAATGATTGCTATGATTTGTTTAAGGTTAACAAGAGATAGCGTTATTTGTTTTTGTTTTATTTGTCAACAAAGACTTACATTTGTTTATGTAGAAAATAGTAATGAAAAGAAAATAGGGAAATACTTCTAGAGGTTGTAGATTTGTGTCAAAATAAAAAAATACTTCTAGAAGTTTTAAAAGATATTGAATGTACCCAAACTTTAAATGAAAACTAGATTTTGATCCGCACTTTAAAAGCGCGAAATTATTTTTTACACAAACCAAATTATATGAAATAAATTTGCATTTTTGATTACGTATCTACATTTAAATGTTATAAATGAAGTGTTATATTCAATGTTTCGGGTCACGACCCGGACCCGCGGTTAAACTGACTAACTGATGATTTTATATGGAGTCCGGTTTGTTATTGTCTTTAAACTCATTATTTTTTTTATAAAATCCGCAAAATATACTAAAAGTTGGGACCCGACTACTGGTTGAACCTATAGATGACCACTATGTAATAAAATTTGACTTAAATTTTCATATTTAAAGCATTATAATTTATGAATGTTTAGATGAATGGTGGATATATTTATGAATGTTATCCTCTTATTTTACAAAAGTTAGTCAAACTAATTTATCATTTTATTGTAAGCGTAATGGATCAATATTCGAGAGGATACTTACTAAATTAAAATAGAGACATGAATGTGAGATGAATTTTGACCAGCATTATAAGCGTAATGGATCAATATATCGAGAGGATACATACTAAATTAGAAATAGATACATGAATGTGAGATGGATTTTGACCCGTACTTTATGTTTTTATTAGATTTTGATCAAATATTAATATCTATTATTAGATTTTCACCTGCATTTTAATGTTTCTTATTAGATTTTGATGAAATATTAATGTTTATTTTTAGATTTTGACCCGTACTTTTTAAAGCGAGATGAATTTTTATTCAAATATATATTTACTCAAAATTAAAAAATTTATACATGTGTATCTTTTTATTAAAACATTTGTTTTGAAGTATATATAATAAAAATAAATTTTACATTAATATAATTTTATGAAAATGAGATAATTAATTTATATAACTGGCCACTATTAACATTTTTCAATCGTGTACATTGTAAGAGTATTCAGACGTCTACAATTTCTTTGTCCAACAATTGCTCCCGTGTACACTACTAGTATCCACATAAATAACGTGTACACACCTCAAAAATTCAATACCACTTTAGTGACTGTCCACGTGTTCACTATTCCGGTATCCATAGATAGAACGTGACCACGCCGTCTAACTTCCAATATCCGCCACCCTACCCCCAGATTCTCAACCTATGTACCCTACCGAAGCTACCCAAACCAAGCACACCTAGTTTTCCTATACCATATAGCATACCTTATCAACATCATCTTCCTTACTCACAACCTCCCTAGGAATATCCACATCAGCTTCCTTACTCGCAACCTGACCAGAAATAGTAACCTTTACGATAATTCAGTGTACAACTACAACTCGAATACATTTTACGTGCAAAATTTCACATACTTTGGACACATTTAATACATGACTAATGCGTTACCTTTGAAACAACCTCCTCTTTTGTTTCAACTGCACTTGCACTGCCTCCGGCTTCCCTAACCACTTCCCCAACCAACAAGTTAAGCCTTCCTAGATCCTGCAAACAAAAACAACATCCATAAAACATCTCTCCCAACAACAAACATAAAACATTAACTATTACGCCTGGAGATAAGCCATTCCCGCCATCATCATCTTCATTCACACTCTCACCATGCCCATCAACGTAACGAAGTGGGTTAACATTTGCTGTAACTCCCAAACCACCACCTGACTCACAGCCTACCTCACTCTCAGTCACAAAGAAAGTGTTGCTGGTTGTTCCACGGTAAACGACATGACCGTCCAAACTAGAGACACCCCCTTCTACCCATTGGAGTGGTACGTCATCTCCTTGTTTCAACCTAACTAGGACACTAGGGGCCTCCTCGGATGTGAAACTGTCGCTACGTCCATAACTCTCGCCAAAACCACCACCCTCCCCCCTACCGTCTCCCACCGGACTAGCCCCCTTATCATCGTTTACGTCACAATCATCTGCGTCTCCATCTTCCGATTCAATAATCCCCCTCCTCCCTTTTGATTTTTTCCTCATCCGGTCTCACCTTGCAGATGATAGCTTCCCTTTTACACATGATCGGCTCGTTGTCCGCCTCACCAGCTTCTTAACCATTTTCTTCAACCTCTCCACTTCCTTGCTCAATTCATCAACCCGGCCAACCAATTCAGCGTTCGCCTTCTCATCACTCGCTTGTCCCTGTCCAAAGTAATGGCTGAGCCGCCTTTGGTTCATAGGAGGCGCCCCTCCGTCCATCTCATCTACCACTTTCCTTTTCTTTTTTTCTCTTTTATGCCATGCACATAGAGGGCATCACCCATGTCGCCTCCACCCCACTCGCACTTCCGGAATACCTTCCCTTGCTTCAAATGCTCTACCATGTAATATACCCTACGATCAACCCGTTCATTGTCCCAAACACCCCAGCCTTCTACTTCAGCTTCCGCGTACTCGAGATCGGCTGCACAATTAGCTACAAAACAACACAAAAAAAATTAAATACTCAAGTTCGTCTACTATTTACCAGATCCCCAAAACACCCTATCACCACACTATCCATGTGTACAAACCTACTCTCTACCACTGTCCACACGGACACTATTCTTTGTCCATCTATAAAACTGAATGCACACCCGATGCGAATTGTGCGACTACTTTCGTATGTGTACACAACCTAACATAACTTTGTTTTCCTAATGTACACACCATTAACCAATCGTATAAAAAATGTTCCCATATCCACCAAACGACAAAGCGGACACACGATGAACACCACTTACCCCCGCATCGTGCTCCGCGTTAAGGATATCGCCAATATTCAACCCTGCGTGCTTCGGCAGTTTCGAACCTCTATAACTAAGCATCTCTACACTGTCATCACCGCCTAGCCGAGATAGCAAGCCCGGCACACACTCGTATGCCACTAGTTGCAGCGCTAACGGGAAACCAACCATCTTCGTTGTATCTTGCCTCAAACGATTGCGGAATACACCTTCTGGGTCCTCACACTTATCAAGAATCCTTGGGCCCGACTTCATGGTGCTTAATGTCCACATAAAGGACTCCCTTCCCCAAGGGAAAGCCAAAAACCTCTTTAGGTTCTCCAAAAGCTTCACATATTTTAGAGTTGGCTTTGGTTTTTGAGTTGTTGCAACCAAAACTCTATCCACAATTATTAGCAAACACAACTTCAGCCGCCTCCACCCAGGCATATCCAAATCTCCAGCAACCATATCAACCAAATAAGAGACCGAGGCATTCCGGTTTGGACCAATTAGTTTGTCCCAGTACGCATAGTTCTCTTCCGTTGCCGGAGTCTGGTACTCGTTGTCATAACCTTCCTCAAACTCACCACTGTTTAACCATGTTACCGCCCCGAACTCTACCAGAGAAAACCGAAAAGGGTGACCACCAAACACCGGCCATATCTCAAACCTCTTCTTTGTCACCAACTGCCGCACGAGCATCGCGTGCCCAAGCTTTCCAGACATTGAACACCTCCGAGCAGGCAACCTAAACAACTTCCCAAAACCGGATTGCAACAGCCGATCCCACTCCTTTGATCCATCAAGTACATCTTGGACAAACAAAAGCAGATTCACCGTCGAATAGCAATTTAGCCGTCTATGAGGAAAACGATTTGTGCCAAATAGTTTTGGCGGCAACCTCTTGTTCACCCCCACCATATCGCCGCTGTCTGCAACGCAAATTTTTTTTAAAAAAAATTAAACCCTTAAAACCAAATAATGGCCGGAAATGACATAAATGAAGGTAGTCCCGAAACCTCACCTTCGGCCACATCATTGCCGTGTTTCTTCCTCCTCGCCGTCATCTTCGTTACTCCGCCGGCAGTTTATCAAAGATCGACGCCAAAACTCTCCCTTCCCTCCGTTTCGTCCTTCGCTCCGTTTTCTTTCTCTCTCAACGAAATTGAAAAAAATGTAATCCAAAAAGAAAATAGAAATTGTTTTACCTCTTACATCGGGAACGTCAACTATACAGTGTTCTCGAATTTTAAATTAAAAAAAAAAACTAAACTAACCAACCACTCAACTAGGAAAACCAACAGTTAACCATAAAGTCATGGCTAGTTTTCCCTCCGTCCTAGAAAACTTTTCCACTAGCACAAAGTGACTCACAATGATATTAAAACTTAAAAACTGCCCCAACGTGTAAAAAACTCTATGTTTAATCTATAACCAAATACTATTCTACTTTCGTTACCATGTAGAATAATATATATATACATATATATATATATAAAGAGAGAGACAAATTGTATCTAACATTTGTATTTTATGTTTCTAATAGAATAGAACACAATTAAACTATATCTCTAAAAAAAAAATCTAACTATATTATATGTATGTGTAAGATAGTATAGATTTAAAATCAAGTATATGTAATAATATTATATAAAATCTGATAAAAATATATGTTTGTTTTGAAAATTTCAAATCGCTAAGAAATGTATATTTTTAATACATAAAACATAAAATTTAATAATTTTTAAAATAAAAAGTAAAAGCATTTAAAGATTAAGTGGAAAAACAAATTTATAAAAATGGTAATTACAAATTATTCTATAATATATATAGTATACAATATCCTAAAGTTTACTATGGTAAATTAATGTTCTTTTTTGGTTATACACTAAGATTACGGGATTACCCTAAAAAGAATCGTTGTGGGGAAACGAAACCTGAAACTCCCTTCAATGGCGGAAGAAGAGAAGCCAACTAAACCTACTCTTCCTTCTCTGCCGGAATCTCCATCTAAACCCGACGATCCGCCGCCTCAAAAGCCTACTCCTCCGGCAAAATTCGATCCTAGTCGAAGTAATTTCTCTCTTTCTTCTGCAACATCAAATTGATTTCTGGGGCTTTATTAGCTTATAACCCTTCAATTAGAGTAATGTAATATCCCCAAAGCTTGTACCTTTGCCACAAAAGAAAAAAGAACAATTGGGTTTTGACCAAAAGGGTACGAGAAAGAGCTCAAGTATATGCTTTGATTGTGAGACATTAGAACTGAAAGTTAAACTAATTGATGTGAACACTTACTCTGTTTCTTTGTTTCATTCATGTTTCTGAAAGATAATCCATGCTTCATTCACTAGCTTTGTTGTGTTTTGCTTCTTTCAGCATCTTCTTTATGTATATCTCTGTTTATCTAATTAAGTGTTTTTTTTTATAACTCTCAAGTGATTGGGATCATCAAGAGGAAGGCTTTGATCAAGGATTTAGCTGCAGCTTACCACACCGAGTGTCTTTCTTATTTCCCAGAGCTTCTTGAGCTCCAAAAGAGAATGGACGAGGTTAGCAAAGTGGATCTTCCTTTCTATTCACTGTAAAGCAACGTTTGTTTCTTCATATATTCCCATTGTTTATATTAACTTGTTAGCATTGGGTAGATACATGTTAAATTGTGCAAAATGTTGACTCTATTATATATCTAAAACAAATCAAGCATGAAACTAGTATGTTGTTCTTCCAAGTAGGTATTGAAGTTGTTAAACTTGGATCCTACTCCGTGAAACTCAATGACAAAACTTTAGGCTTAAATTCACGTGTTCTAAGTTGTTGACATGTTTGATTTTGCTCTTTCCGTGCAGCCGTTCCTATACGCGAAAGCTCCAGAACTTGATCTGAGAAAAGAGACGTTGAGGTCTTCTTCCAAACGAGCTAAGAAAAAACGTTAAAAAGAAAAAGAGAACGTGTATGATGCTTAATTCTATGTGGGTATGATTGAAACTTCATTTGATTATCTAAGTTATATACAGTAGTTACATTTGTGGAGACACCATAGCGTAATGGTTAAGGTTTAAATGGTTTTACACCTAGGTTTAGGGTTCGAATGTCAGACGATGCAATTTCTTGTGGGTTATAGAATACAAAGCTTACCGTATTTCAGAGTATGTAGGTAGAACCGTTCGTTGTGATCATTTGTTGTATAGAGCATATTCATCGAGGATGTGGTACATGGAGAACCATCTCTCGTTCCAAATATTTCAAAGATAGTTGTAATTGATAATCATATCTAATAAAGTAGAGATTATATCATAATGTAATTGTTACCTAATGTTTAAAAAAGAGTACAATAAACACATTCTAAAGAGATCTCCTAACTAGGAATTATAGGAAAGGCCCTGAATTGTCCACATTGGGCCTTAATTTTTCATACTTGTCCAAATAATGAGACTTGAAATTTTAATTTTATCCAAAGTTATTTAGACTTTAACTTCTTTATCCATAAATTCATGACACGTTTTGTCTTTCGTCCACGATCATAGTTTCAAACCTCGCTGGAAATATGACTATGAACTCACTATAAGTCTATAACCCTATACATAAATTATATAGATGGTGCAACAATATGTATCATGAGGTGTATATTGTGGTCCTTCCATGATTATCTGAAAAATAATTAACCAATAAAGATAAAGTTTAGTACATAGGCTAGTTTGAACTAATTTACATGTAATCATAAATTAATTAGAGTGAATCTAATAATAGAAAAGTATATACCTCAGGGTGGACCTATCTTTCAAATCGTAATTAGGGTTTATTCCATATACAGCATGTACAAGCTTAATGGACAAAAGTAATCATGACCCACTAGATTCATTAATGGTCCATTTTAAAAGTACATCAACTTCGCTTATATTTTAATGTACACTTCTTACTTGATAGTTAATACACTTGATCCAATTGGTCATGAAAAATCCCATATAATAACTTCATGTAGTATTGCTGTCTCTTTGTATTTTGTTACAATAAGCAAAATTAATTAATTAAATTGATGAAAAAAATAAATCAAGTTGGTACTGTTTTGTTGGACTTACAAAAATAATTTTATATTTGCTTCAGTCACGGCTACGAAATCTTATCTAGATGAATGAACTACACATACAACAAAACAGTACCAACTTGATTTCGTAGCCGTGACTGAAGCAAATCTTGGACACAAATCTTATCATGATCAAGAAGTTCTTTTCTCAAACATAAGAACTCTCTATCGAGTTGCCAAAAAAAAAAAAAGAAATCTTTATCATTCAACTTATTTTTGTATATATATATATGATAATATGATTCGTATACATGTTCATTTTGTTCCAAAAAAGACTAAAGTGAAATATAATAAAATAGTTAGATCTTTTATTTGTGTGCAAGGCAGTACGTAACGCACATAGTGGAATGACCAGAAAATAGTACATGTGCACTATAAAAGGCTGTTTATAAAATCATAACATCACATCACTAACTGTGGTCAAAACAGTACCACTACATGCATTATTTTTCATTTCCTAATTATTTATAACAGTTTAGTTTTATAGACATTTACAATATCAATACTTTAAAGTTTAAATTCTTGCATAATACTTGTTCTACAGGCTATATGTTTTATTTTTATTTTCCACATTTTACTACCTTAGGTATGTTTAATTATTAAATTTACTATTATTACTTATTCTACAGGCTATATGTTTTATTTTTATTTTCCACCTTTACTACTCATTTTATAAAACAAATAAATCCCATTTGATAAAAAAAAACCATTTTATTAATAGAAAAATTACAAAACTTGTTTACAATTTATTTCAAACAAATACATATATCACAAAAGTATCATGCATGTATTTATATTTCTTTATTGATAATACAATATATTTATATATTTTGTTTTATGGACTTGATTGTAAAGAAAATTACAAATATGTTCATACCAAATAAGATATATGTCTCATTATCCATTTAATTAAAATATTTTGAAATCGAATAATCTTAAATGTCTGAAACTAATTAAAAAGCAAACACATTCTAATTTAATCATTTATTAAATATAATATAACTTATAATGACAAGTTAGATATTCATGATTTTTTAAAAATCATGTAAGCCGTATGTTGTTGAAAACATAATTACAGGCTAACTTTAAGAGATCTTATTTGTTAACATATTCTTCTTATCATATCATACACATTTTTCTTTTCTTCTTCATTATTTGTATTTTTTTATAAAAGAAAGTCTTTTTAAGGAATTACATGCGCTTACGAATTAAGAAGCAAGTTTTGGTATAATATTATACAAATTGAAAGAATATTCAATTGTTTATATTTCCCAAATATCATCACGGAAACATCATAGACTTGAAATGTTAATGATAGCGTTATGATTTTTATGGTAAATATTCACCGGACTCAACTGTTTTACAAGTAATAAGACTAAGATCTTTTAAAATTAAATGCCCCAGCTCCAATTTTTCCAACACATCCCTTATATATTAATAGAGGAACATTATGATTAAACTAACCTTGCCATGGTAAGTTATTTACAAAAATACCAGCTAAGGTGTCACTTTCTCATGCATTTTGAGTTCATTAATGAATTGCCCTTTGGTTACTAGACTATTTACATTTGCTTGCCACTCACATATAATGGACCAAATAAATTAAATATTTCTATTTCTAATATTCTACTGCAATTTCCATTTATAAATTAATTACTAATTAGTGGACTTTCATTGTAATTAATTGTTTTCTTTTCATATGATCGTCTAAGAACAACCAAACGATAGTAACAATATAATTTTAAAAATAACAAATAACTTTGTCTTCTATAAACTATGAAAAGAAACTTAGTCTACTTATAAAAACATTTACGTAATAAAGAACTTAGTTTTCTATAAACAAGCGATATATGGTAAAGAAACAAAACAATACAGGTATGATATATGGTTCACGTATAAGAACTTAAATTTTAATCTGGAACTAGCGACATATGGTATACAAAAATATTTTTAGTTACGATATATGATTCACGTATAAGAACTTAGACTTATAAGAACATTCACGTAATAAGTTTTTTGTTCCTAATTTTATAAATAAATTTCATACCAACAAACACTTTTCACGTATTAGATATACATTATGTGGTGTTTCACGTTGTAATCTATTAACCAATGAGGATCACTATGATTGTAAGTATAAACAGTTTTCGTAGGATATATAATCTGTTTAAGTAGAGAGAGTACACTTAAAACAAATTTCAAACCATTTTTATTATAAAATTATACGCCGTGTTGTTTTTTACCTATTTCTTACCCTTCTTGTGTATGCAAGACCACAAGATTTGTAGTTGTTATAAAAACTCATAAAATCAGAATTAAAATCGATTGAGAATTAAAGGGATGTGATTCCTATAAAAAAAGGTAAAGCATTACAATCTAAACACTTTTTTGGTATTTGTTTGGTTTGATAGTGTTAATGTTACCAATATTTCGTTATTTATTGTTGATCTATGTTTTTCAGATCTATGGTTTCGTTTTCAAACCTATAAAAAAGGTAAACATTAAAATCTAAGCACCTATTTTCTATTATTTTGGTTTGATAGACAAGTAAATTTTAACTATTAACGTTACCAATATTTTGTTATTCAATGTTGATTTCGTTTTCAAACCTAGGTTTCCTTTTCTTACTCATATAATTGATAAGGATATTCTCTAAATATTTGTTATATTTAAAAGATATGTAATATTAAATCTATCAATTGCCTTGAAACCTAAGGTTTTTTGTAAGCTATATATAAAACCCTTTTTGCTAGATTCCATCAACCAAAAAAATCATCCGCAAAATAAACCTTCCGATCAAGTAATATACTTGGGTCCTTCTGACTAAGATTCCCAATTGAAACCATTCAAGTATATGTGGAGCATTAAAATGAAGATCATTATTCCGCCCAAGGTGAGAAAACTATTGAAATAGTGTTAGTTGATTTCAGTATAAATATAAATATAAAAATAATTAATATATAAACAAAGATAAATATAAAAAAGCTGTTTTTAAACAATGATTTTTTTTTAAAAGCAATACAAAATAAATTAAATAGCTATTTCACCCCGTGCAAGGCACGGGTCTCCACCTAGTAATGAGTAAATGGCTCCATTTGCTGCAATAAAAACTTCAAGTGTTAATGTAAATGAATTTAATTATGGTATCGTAATGAAAGTGTTGTAGAGCTTTGAAACAAATTGTTCAACCACTATGATCATGTAAAGGCTTGTCAATGTTTATGAAATAAGAAGATGTAATCTCATTCACCATTTTTGAGGGTAGCAGAAACAGAAGCGTTACTCTGGGCTGACGCTCAAGTTTCTGCCTCACAGTAGAAACCTAGGAATATAGGAATTGTGTCCATTAATCTGCCATGTAGAGCAGGACGCTGGTGTTTCATAGATGGATATGAGAAGGAAAAATATATTTTTCAAGACAAGGATGGTATAGTATTTTGAAAAGTTTTGGTGGTTTGATGAGAGCAAGAAACGTCAGGGCTTCATTATAACTCTTACATGCGGAGATCGAAGCGTTTATTTAGGCAATGAATGTATTTGAAACCTATACCAGTTTCAAGTCACTTTTGCACCAGAAGAATGACCAACTTTTGTAAATAGTTTAGAAAACATTAAAATCCTGCCAAAAAATTTTCATAGTTCAGAGATAATTCCTGTACCAAGAACACAAAATTCAAGGACGGACAGTATAGCACGCAGTGCCAAAAAAACATCCATTTTTGTTGTTCACATGGATGCACAGCTTCCGTTTTGGGCTACAAAAAATCTATTTGAGTATGTAGTCTATTTTGATGACAAAAAAAAGTAATCTCATTCACCATATTAATTGTGGATTAAGAACTATCTACTTAATTAAAGTTATTAAACCATTTAATAATATATCGAGTTTGTTCTTAAATACAGCAATAGTAAACATGTACTTCAACAAGTAGAATTAAAGATAAAACATATTGGCCAATATTGTTTATTAGTCCTTATTGTTGTGAATGAATTGTTTATTTCATGAATAGGGAAGTCCTTTATATAAGGGTTACAAAGGGAATATTTGGGTATTAGAATATACCAAAGAATATACCAAGGAATAAACTTATACTAAGGAATAAACCCCTTCTTATGTTCATCCACATAATGTAATTATCTACAACACTCCCCCTTGGATGACATATCTATAGAGCTCGTAGTGTGCTTAATGTTGCCTCATTAAAACCTTTCTAGGAAAACCAAAACCCAGGATGAGAAAAAGGAAACCATAGATAAGGAAAAAGAGTACAACACACAACTACTCCCCCTGATTTGGAACTCCTTGAAGTTCCTGCAGCCTGCGCATGCCTATCATCTTGATGAGCTTCTTGAAGGTTGCTGTAGGCAATGATTTGGTAAATAGATCAGCTGAGTTCTCGCTGGAACGGACTGGGACAACTAGGACCTCCCCTGCCTTTTGTAGCTCGTGGGTATGAAAGAACTTGGGCAGGATGTGCTTGATTCTGTCTCCTTTGATGTATCCTTCCTTGAGCTGAGCTATGCAAGCTGTATTATCCTCATACATGATAGTCGGCGCCAATGCTCCTGTAATCAGACCACTATCCATGCCAATGTGTTGAGTCATAGATCTCAACCACACGAGCTCTCTGCTGGCTTCATGTATGGCTAGAATCTCAGCATGGTTGGACGAAGTTGCTGCAATGGATTGCTTCACAGACCTCCAAGAGATCGCAGTCACACCATGGGTAAAGACATATCCTGTCTGAGATCTTCCAACATGTGGATCTGATAGATAACCTGCATCAGCAAAGCCAACTAAACTCTCTTTGGATTGGTTAGTATAAAATAATCCAAGATCCTTCGTTCCTTGCAGGTAACGAAATATGTGTTTAATCCCATTCCAGTGCCTTCGTGTTGGACAAGAACTAAATCTTGATAGGAGATTCACGGCGAAAGATATATCTGGCCTAGTGTGGCTAGTCAGATACATCAGAGCTCCAATGGCACTGAGATAAGGCACCTCGGGACTAAGGATATCTTCGTCCTCCTTCTTTGGACCAAACGGATCTGTATCCGGACTTAGGCTTCTCACAATCATAGGGCTAGGTAATGAGTGAGACTAGTCCATATTGAACTTCTTGAGTATCTTTTCTGTGTATGCCTTTTGGTGCACAAGGATTCCATTATTGATATACTCAGGTTGTAACCCCAAACAGAATTTTGTCTTTCCTAAGTCTTTCATCTCAAATTCTTTCTTGAGAATTTCAACTGTTTGGGAAATCTCTCCAGGGGTTCCAATTATATTCAGGTCATCCACGTAGACAGCTATGATAACAAAGCCCTTGTTGTCGAATTTATTTATAAATATACATGGACTGATTGGATCATTTTTATAGCCTTCTTTCACTAAGTACTCAATTAGTCTATTATACCACATTCGACCTGATTGTTTCAATCCATATAAGGATTTGTTCAGCTTAATACAATGTTGTTCTCGAGAACCTTTCTTTCCTTTGAGCTCAATACCCTCTGGAAGTTTTATATAAATCTCATTATCCAGTGGACCATATAAGTATGTTGTTACTACATCCATTAGGCGCATATCTAAGTTTTCTCTTATAGCAAGACTGATTAGATATCTAAAAGTAGTAGCATCCACCACAGGGGAATATGTTTCCTCATAATATATCCCCAGTCTCTGTGAGAATCCTTGTGCAACGAGCCGTGCTTTGTATCTCACAACTTCTCCTTTCTCATTTCTTTTTCTCACAAAGACCCATTTGTATTCCACTGGTTTGACATCACTTGGTGTCACAATGATAGGGCCAAATACGCCTCTCTTCCTTAAAGAGTTTAACTCCACGTTTATAGCTTCTTTCCATTTATTCCAATCTGATCTTTGCATGCATTCAAATATGGACGTGGGTTCATGATCCTCATTGTTATCCATGAGTTCAAGTGCTACATTATACGCAAATATATCATCGACGTCGATTTCTTTTCGATTCCATTGTATTCCAGACATGACAAAATTTATTGAGATCTCATTATTGTCAGGACCTTGTGTACCTTGAGATTCAGCGTCCCGAACCTCATCATTTGGTACATCATGGTCGATGTTTTCCATGTCATGGATGGTTTCCACATTGCCCTCGGATCCGACTTTGTCTACTGCACCTTTCTTTGATTTCCAAGGGATCTTATCTTTGGAACCAATTGGTCTACCACGTTTCAAACGTTGTTTAGACTCTGTAGCAACTTGACTCGGTCCATATTGGACTTCTATTCTCACTGGTGCATTACAAGCTGGTATGTATGACTTAGTCACTTTCTTTGGGTCAACAAATGAATCTGGCAATTGATTAGCTAGCTGTTGTAAATGAATAATCTTTTGAACTTCAGTGTCACACTCTTTTGTTCGAGGATCTTGCCAGTGTGTCGATGCTCTCAACCATTCTATCTCTTTAATTTCTTTTACCAGCTGTGGATCTTCATCTCCCCCTAAGGTCGGATATGTGGACTCATCAAAGTGTGAGTCTGCGTATCTGGCCTTAAATAGATCACCCGTAGTAGGCTCAAGATACTTAATTATCGAAGGGGAGTCATATACAACATATATTCCCATCCTCCTCTGAGGTCCCATTTTTGTTCTTTGTGGTGGTGCAATGGGAACATAAACGGCACAACCAAATGTCTTAATATGGGATATGTCTGGCTCTTGACCCGTTATCAATTGGGATGGTGAATATTTGTGTTCACTAGATGGTCTGATGCGAATCAGTTCAGCTGCATGTAAACGGCATGTCCCCATGCTGATACAGGGAGTTTAGACCTCATAAGCAATGGTCTAGCTATCAGATGTATGCGTTTAATAAAGGACTCAGCTAGTCCGTTTTGTGTATGTACATGTGCCACGGAGTGTTCCACACTTACTCCCATGGACATACAATAATCATTAAACGCTTGGGATGTGAACTCACTAGCATTGTCAAGACGTATAGTTTTTAAAGGAAAATCTGGAAAGTGTGCTCTTAGGCGTATTATCTGAGCCAACAGGCGTGCAAAAGCCTGGTTTCGTGTGGATAGTAGGCAGACATGCGACCATCTGGTCGATGCATCAATAAGGACCATAAAATATCTGAATGTCCCACAAGGTGGGTGTATTGGTCCACATATGTCTCCCTGAATCCTTTCCAGAAAATTTATAATTTCCTTAGTGACTTTGACTGGTGAGGGTCTAGTAATGAGTTTCCCTTGTGTACATGCTATACATGTGAGATCTTTTGGGATAACTCTCTTTTCTTGTAAGGTGTGCCCTTTAGTATTCATAATTAATTTTCGCATCATACTTGTACCGGGATGGCCAAGCCGGTTATGCCACATAGTGAAATTTTCGCAGGCATTAGCCTCTATTACACTGATCTCTGTGCGGTATAGACCAGTGGAGAGTCCAGGAATGGTCTCTACGACCTTTCTATTGCCATGGTCGAATACAAAGATATTGAGGAACTCTTTGTTATCTTTTTCCATTGTTTCAAGGTGAAAACCATTCAATCTTATATCCTTGAAACTTAATAGGTTCCTATTGGAACTGGGTGAATATAGCGCATTAGGCATTTCTAAATGCGTCCCCATGGGCAATGTCAAGCAAGCTTGGCCGTGGCCATCAATTAGGCTTGATATTCCTGAATCGTTTTTATGTTTGCACTTTTCATTTTGAGGTTTATGAAATGCTTCTTATCTCTAAGTATTGTATGGCTCGTCCCACTATCCACTAATAGTACTTCCATTCTATCAAAATTCAAACAATCATAGACTCAGATTATAGAAATAAAAGTTGCATTAATATGAAGTTCAGAATAAAATAAAGCCAAAAGCAACACCAAATCTTAAAATTTGAAAATAAAACATAAATCAATAAGGCATAAAAGCCAAAAACAAAACAAAACACAGTGTCGAATTCTGGACTAATCTTTAAGGCAATCAGATGTCTCGTAATCCATCAGGTCATCATTTTCGCGATCAAAATCACCATCTCCATCCTCGACCAAGTGGGCTTCTGGATTCTTTCCTTTCTGGCTCTGTTGGTAGAGGTCAATAAAATGCTTTGGGGTTCTACATCTTTTAGCCCAATGATTCCCCATTCCACATCTGTGGCAGACAGATTTGTTCGAGTGTGGCGGTTTGGTAATACCACGACCACTTCCTCGTCCTCGACCACAGCCTGAGTCTGAATGATATCCACTGCCACGGTTATTGTGGTTCCCACGGCCTTGGTAGTTATTTCTGCCACGCCCACCACGTCCTCTCCATCCCTGGCCTCTGCCATGATGTTTATCATTATGGACGTAGTTGCTTTCATTAGCATCATTTTCCTTTATTGCCTTATTGGCTTCAGGAATTGGGGTTGATCCAGGAGGTCTCATCTCACTGTTCCTCATAAGCAGCTCATTGTTAGCCTCAACCAATAATAGGACTGAGACCAGATCAGTAAAGGTGGTGAAACCTCTTTCTCTATATTGTTGCTGTAGCAACACATTTGTTGAATGGAATGTAGAGAAGGTCTTTTCAAGTAAATCCCTCTCTGTTATCTCTTCACCACAGAGTTTCAGCTTAGATACAATCTTGAACAAGGCTGAATTGTACTCATCCACAGACTTAAAATCCTGGAATCTGAGATTTTTCCAATCATATTGAGCCTTTGGTAATAACACTGTTTTATGGTGATCATATCTCCGCTGTAAAGCGGTCCAAAGGTCGAGTAGATTCTCCATAGTGAGATACTGATCTTTTAGACCCTCAGTGAGATGATGGCGAATAATACTTATTGCCTTGAATCTATCCTTTTCATTTGCATCGTTACCCTCGGTAATACATTCACCGAGTCCCTCTGATTTCAGGATAATCTTAGTATTCAATGCCCATTGTAAGTAATTATTTCCAGAGAGATTCAGGGCAGCATAGTCTAAATTCTTGATTTTCGACATCTGAAATTCATATAAGTCAATCATAATTTATCTATTAATTTTAACTTTTATTGAAATAATTAATCAAAATCAATATATAATTCTCCTCCTGATTTTATTATATTATTTCAAGAAAATTTAAATTTAAGAGAAATTTATTTTTTTATTATTATTATTAT
>CAJHQP010006046.1:0-41190 GCA_905132765.1 Moricandia arvensis | reverse complement strand
ATTTTTCAGAGTATAGACTCGTGTGTGTGAAGAACAAGATGAACAAACCCTTTAGGGACAGAGAGAACACGAAATGGTGAGAGAGAAGGGTCTGGTTCACTTAGTGTTAACTTGAACCAGAAACAGAGATTAGGAGAGTTTAGAGAGATTTGAGAGATTAGAAAGAGATAGATTAAGAGAGACTGATTCAAGAACACTAAGCTTTATGAAGTGGAGAGGGGAAATCCCCCTTACTCCCTTAAGGGTTACAAATCGCCAACTAGAGTATTATATAGGCTTTACAGGTTTCTGGACCCTAAACCTAAATCTAATGGCTGAGATAACACTTGAGAATGAATGGCTAGGATGGCTGGCGAGTTTGAATCTGGTCAAGGGAAGGAAGGC
Source organism: Moricandia arvensis (assembly GCA_905132765.1). Taxonomy (NCBI): domain Eukaryota; kingdom Viridiplantae; phylum Streptophyta; class Magnoliopsida; order Brassicales; family Brassicaceae; genus Moricandia; species Moricandia arvensis. Next base: position 40,806 of record CAJHQP010006046.1, on the reverse strand, counting down.
TTGTGATTGGCTGTCCAAAGGCTCCTATGAATCTGGCTGGTTCTTTGGCTAGATACATAGTCTCTTTTGCTCTTCCTTTCCAGCAAGTATACAGCCAGAACCAGCCTGTCATCGCCCCTTATCTTCTTTTATCCACAAAGCATCTTCTTGGTATCTCCTTGATGCCATTTTGATTCCTCTTGATCAGAACCACTTGGTTTAAGTCCCGGACTTTGCACGGACCACCAGGGAGTGTACGGACAGGTTATGGTCCGTACACTTTTGCCCTATTTTTGCACAAAGCCTAAAACACTTCAAATGGTCGAGTATCAAAGTTCTGGGTCGTCCTTGGTCCGTACGGATCCGTACAGTCCGTACAAGTCCGTACAGGTCCGTACAGAATCCGTACGGGTCGCCCTATTTTTGCACACTCGACCATTTGATCCCAAATGGTTCCTAAAGTCCCTCCTGGACTTGTTCTTCAGTTTACATTAGCTTCAGGACCCTTCTTGACACCTTTAAACACTTCCAAAGCCTTCTTAGACAATCTCCGGGGGTCTTGCCCTATTTTTGCACATTCCACCATTTGATCCCAAATGGTTCCTAAAGTCCCTCATGGACTTGTCCTTCATTTTACACTAGCTTCAGGACACTTTTGAAACCTTTAAACACTCCTAAAGCTTTCTCAGACAATCTCCGGAGGTCTTGCCCTATTTTTGCACAAGACCCAAACTTCACCCAAACTCATCCTTTTACTCCATTTCATCTCTTCAAGTTAATACTCCCCCTCAAGCTTGACTCTAGTGATCCTAAGTCAAGCTTGGAACCTTGAAGAGTCTCCTCATTAAAAACCTTATCAAAGAAAACCCTTTTTTGGGATAAAACCTTGATAAGGAAAAGAGTAAGATCTCCAAGGCCTAGGGATTGGCCAGTGAGTTCTTTGTGTCTCAACCAGCGTGGTGGACACAAAGAACTCTGGATCATGGCCCTCACTGTGGTGCAAGTCTGGACCGACTCTCATTGCACACCACTAACTCTTCTTGAGCTCATCTAGCTCCCTCCACACTGATCTTGGTCTCTCCCCCTTTCACCCAACCTCTTGTTGGGTTTAAGTGCTCGGATTACCAGATACTAACTCAGCCTTGGTTGCTTCTTCTTCTTGAACAACCACCAAGGACTCTCACTTCACTGATCATTGAAGCTTCTCAATACTCCCCCTCAAGCTTGACCATGTGGAACAAGTCAAGCTTGAAAGGATTGCTTCATGATCTTGATCAACACACCACTGCCCACTCCTTTCTGATCTCGCCACCTTGAATGGAATGCTGGAAGATACCTCAGCTAACTCTTCAACCACCTCACTTCAGAAGCCGCATTGTAGAGTCACCTTCTTCTTCACACAGCCAAGAGTGCTCTGACCACTCTCTTGTCTAGACTCGCCAATGTCTAAACCCGGATGGCTCCATCTTCTATTCCTGGTGCAATGGTGAGGAGGAACCATGTCTTGAACTTAGATCATCAGGTAGCTCACTCAAGTCCCCACCTCAAGCTTGAATTGAGTTTAGGTTCAAGCTTGGAAGTGAGCCTGAATAAGCATCCAAACCAGAAGCACACCACCCCAACAGCTGCGCTTAAATCACTGGTCCACCTTCATGTCTTCAGCTCCAAGTACCCTCAGGTCACCAGCCTCCTCAAGCTTCAGTGATGACCTTGCCTTGTGCATCTTCACGAACCAGGAGCACATCACTCCCAACAGCTGCGCTTAGACTACTGGCTTCATGCACAAGCACCAACAACTCTCCACTGCTTCAGCAATGGGCAAGTCTTCCTCTTTGTTCCGGATTGATGCTGAACAAGGACACTCCTTGTGAACCTGAAACAACACTCAAACTCCAAACAAGATAAGACACACTTGCATTGGGATCAAACCTTGACTAATCATCAAGTTTGATCACCAATGTCACAAGCATTGCACTTAGACAGTATCTCATTGTCTTAAGATCCATCTAATGCAAGCTTACCATTCTCTAACTGCTATGGATGAACTGATCAGGAACAATCACAAGCAATTAGGCACATAACTCCTGCCTTAAACGACCCTTAGATTCAAGTCTAGGTGTCTCAACCTTAAGGCAGTAACAATGATAAACGAATGCAGCAGTCTTAACCTATTCTATTCATGAAAGCAAGCCGGATTAGACACACAATCTATCATCCTAGCAAGACAACCATTTAGAACAGAGACTAAGCAACATTATCATTTCCAAATACCAGACCCAATGCTTTACTTTCAATCAGTTCTAATCATGAATGCAAGCATATTCAGAACATACTATCTAATATAATGACAAGCATCATTAAGAACTGGAGCAAGCATTTCAATAACTCAAACAACCAAACGAGTCTCTTTCAATACAACCTGGAACAGATTCTAAACATTCACATCTAGCAATCTTTAAACACATTCTCAGGCTTCAACACATCACACACACACATTTCAGTTCATATAGATCATAAAGGATCAAGCTTTACTCAAGGGAAAGAAGTTTCTTACAGTCAAGGAACTAGTGTTAGTTCCTTGAACCACCAGTGATACATGGACTGGACAAGAGCTATTGGTGTCGACCCCATCATCTCCTTCCTCCATGGACCTTCCCCTTGGACTCTCCATGTCAAAGACTCCACCTTTCTTCATACTTGAGTCGCCTCCATCAGTAACAAGGTGAAAGCTTTCACCTTTCTTCCTGATCTTTGAATAGGAACCGGCCTAGACTGTTTTGATGAAGAGGGGAGCAAGTCCTCTCCAAAACTTCAAGATCCAAGGCTCTTCTTTCTTCTGGACGGGTATGAGAGAGTATGGGTCTTCAAGAACACTTTCGGGGCAGCAGATGAACACCTTCTTGTAGAGGTTGAACCGGCTGGAAAGGAAGTGTCTTTGGGCTTGAATAGACATGAGAGTGAGCTTAGATCTTCAGCGGATGAAGGAACCAAGTTCTGATGAACCTGGCTCTGATACCATGTTAAATTTTTCAGAGTATAGACTCGTGTGTGTGAAGAACAAGATGAACAAACCCTTTAGGGACAGAGAGAACACGAAATGGTGAGAGAGAAGGGTCTGGTTCACTTAGTGTTAACTTGAACCAGAAACAGAGATTAGGAGAGTTTAGAGAGATTTGAGAGATTAGAAAGAGATAGATTAAGAGAGACTGATTCAAGAACACTAAGCTTTATGAAGTGGAGAGGGGAAATCCCCCTTACTCCCTTAAGGGTTACAAATCGCCAACTAGAGTATTATATAGGCTTTACAGGTTTCTGGACCCTAAACCTAAATCTAATGGCTGAGATAACACTTGAGAATGAATGGCTAGGATGGCTGGCGAGTTTGAATCTGGTCAAGGGAAGGAAGGCTTGTGATTGGCTGTCCAAAGGCTCCTATGAATCTGGCTGGTTCTTTGGCTAGATACATAGTCTCTTTTGCTCTTCCTTTCCAGCAAGTATACAGCCAGAACCAGCCTGTCATCGCCCCTTATCTTCTTTTATCCACAAAGCATCTTCTTGGTATCTCCTTGATGCCATTTTGATTCCTCTTGATCAGAACCACTTGGTTTAAGTCCCGGACTTTGCACGGACCACCAGGGAGTGTACGGACAGGTTATGGTCCGTACACTTTTTCCCTATTTTTGCACAAAGCCTAAAACACTTCAAATGGTCGAGTATCAAAGTTCTGGGTCGTCCTTGGTCCGTACGGATCCGTACAGTCCGTACAAGTCCGTACAGGTCCGTACAGAATCCGTACGGGTCGCCCTATTTTTGCACACTCGACCATTTGATCCCAAATGGTTCCTAAAGTCCCTCCTGGACTTGTTCTTCAGTTTACATTAGCTTCAGGACCCTTCTTGACACCTTTAAACACTTCCAAAGCCTTCTTAGACAATCTCCGGGGGTCTTGCCCTATTTTTGCACATTCCACCATTTGATCCCAAATGGTTCCTAAAGTCCCTCATGGACTTGTCCTTCATTTTACACTAGCTTCAGGACACTTTTGAAACCTTTAAACACTCCTAAAGCTTTCTCAGACAATCTCCGGAGGTCTTGCCCTATTTTTGCACAAGACCCAAACTTCACCCAAACTCATCCTTTTACTCCATTTCATCTCTTCAAGTTAATAAATGGAACATCAAGTCAAGGAGTTTGGATGGGGTGCAATGAGAGCACAGAAGTGGTTGGGTATTGTGATGCAGATTGGGCCGGGGATAGGATGGATAGGAAGTCGACCACTGGTTATTGCACCTTCATTGGTGGGAACCTTGTTACCTGGAAGAGTAAGAAGCAAAAGGTGGTGTCCTGTTCCAGTGCTGAAGCCGAGTACAGAGCCATGTTGAAGCTTACAAATGAGTTAGTTTGGATCAAAGGGATACTGAAGCATTTGGGGATTGATCAAGACACACCCATGACCATGCATTGTGACAATCAAGCGGCTATACACATTGCCTCCAACTCGGTGTTCCATGAGAGGACTAAGCATATTGAGGTTGATTGCCACAAGGTGAGGCAAATGATAGTATCTGGAGACATATTGCCATGCTATACCCGGAGTGAAGATCAACTAGCTGATGTGTGGTGCGACCTGTATCAGCTTCAAATCTCTTCTCTGGAAGCCAATACACGTATCAGAAAGACTATGGGCCATAGCACAGCTTAATGGGCTCATTGGAGAGCTTATTGGCCTTATTCATGAGGTATTGGACCGACATAAAGTTATGGGCCTTGATGAGGCCTTTATAAATATAGGAATGACTATGGACCAACATGGACGTCTAGTATTCAACCTGATTGACCAAGGAATTGATGGAAGGAAGCTGTTTGGACAGGAAATGAAATGGATGCTCTTGCATGATCGAGAAATGGACCGGTCAAACCGACATGGCCGAGAAATGAGTTGGAAATGGAAGATGAAGAACCAGAGCTGGAAATGGATTATCAGGAGTATTTTCATCATCCAAATTAGCTTAAGGAGGTACTTGGTCGTAGCAGAAACAAGATGGATTGAGCCCAAGCAAGAGTTGTTCGAAAAAGGCCTTTATCGGCCCAAAAAGTGGAAAGACAAGCCAGCTTGGATTATGATTGGGCCAAGAAGATTAAGCACGTCTAATATGGTTTATTTTAAGTTTATTTATGATTTTTATTAAGTGTAAACCAATTGCAATTGGGTTTAGGGTTAGTAAACCAATTAGGAATAGGTTTAGACTAAACCAACTTGGTTTAGGTTTAGGGTTTTTTTTAGCTTAGGATTTCGTTTTCTTCTTTCTTATTTATGTAGCCACGAGCCTCCATGTAAACAATCAACCATTATTCAATAAACTTAAGCTTTGGCTCAAACAAATCGTCTCTTAGGAGATTCTCTATCTTGTTCACGTTGGTGAGCAGTTTTATATCACACTAAAGAAGAGTTAAACCTTCTGTGATCCATCCTAGACATCAAGCAGGACGCCCCTGTGTCTCAGGAGTAGCTAAACATCTTTAGAGCATCTCATAGCTCTAAGGAGAAGATCATCTCCATCATCTATCATCGTCCACACCCCCTTCAAGTGATCCAGGGAGAGACAGCCATTCCAGGGCCGTACCAAGTGGTATCAGAGCCACTTGAAGGTTAGGGTTTGAAGATCTATCCTAGGAGCACGAAATCTATCCAATACCAAGTAGATCTTCCATGTATTCTTTTGGAATCAATAGAAACAATGAGAAGAAGGCTTTGAGCAAAGCAACAAAGGAGTTGTTGCAGAGAAGAGAAAAAGTTTTCCAGATTCCACCCTTCTATGGAGAGTTTGATCCAGATACATACTTAGAATGGCAAAAGGAGATGGATTCAATCTTTAACTGCCATAGACGCACAGCAGAGAAGCAGGTTCAGCTAGCAACTACTGGATTATGTGGATATGCACTTGACTGGTGGTATCAGACAGCTAACACTAGGAGACAATATGGAGAGCAACAAATTTCTTCTTGGTATGAGATGAAGATTGTCATGAAGAAACGGTTTGTAGCCAAGAGGTATGGGCAAAGTGATTTGGAAAGGATGCAAAGCACAGCTAGAGAAGCTAAAGGACGTGCTAGGACATCCAGAGATGAGCTAAAGTCCTACTATAGTCGTGAGGAACAGAGAAAGCTGCAGCTACATGAAGCATATCTTGATGAATTGCAAAGCCCACAGCTCAAGAAACACCTCATGAACATGATAGATCAATCACTCACTGCTGTTATGAAAAACCCACAACACATGTCAGTCCCACGTCCAGAATCCAGAGATGATGAGCTAAGTTGTTGCCAGAAGGAACCAGCAGAGAAGAAAGAAGAAACTGCAGCAAAACAGGGTGAGATAGAACAAGAGTTTGAATCAGAACCAACCACTCTTTGTCAAGCAGACAACTGGGACACCCACCTGAATCAAGAGGAGATATCATCAGTTATATATGATCACGTGCATGTTCTGAACCAAGCTGAAGAAGGAGTCCTTGATGGATCACCTAAAGCTCATGAATTACAACTTACAACTATGGTTGAAGAAGGTGATATCATTGAATCTTTTTCTTGTGATCTACTAACAAAACCTCCTGTATGGATTCAGATCAGCCTAGTGGAGCACCTGAGGTTTGTTAAGGGGCTGCAACAACTTGTTTTCGAACCAGGAGGAAGCTTGTGTTTGCATAAAAGCATTAACAACAATCTGATCCAAATAGCAGCAGCATTGAAGCTTGACTTGAAAGGGTTATTGCATGAACAGAGAGAACCAATGCTCGTTTCTGGTTTATCCAAGCTGAGATTACGTTTACAGAAGTCTAAGATCAAGGCTTTTGTTTGGTATCAGTGGAGAGAAGCTAAATCAGAAGCAATGAGATCTGAACTAAACAAGGAGCAGAAATTGCTTGCTCTAAGTGTTACTTGTAATGAGCAGAGTCCAGTGACGCCTCTAGGACGTGTGAAGGATTTAAAAAGCTTTGTGTTTGAGCCTGGAGGGGAGATAAACGTGCACAAGAGCTTTAACAACACCCTTGAAGAGCTGGATTTGAGGACAAATCCTTTTAAAGGAGGAGGGAATGGTGCGACCTGTATCAGCTTCAAATCTCTTCTCTGGAAGCCAATACACGTATCAGAAAGACTATGGGCCATAGCACAGCTTAATGGGCTCATTGGAGAGCTTATTGGCCTTATTCATGAGGTATTGGACCGACATAAAGTTATGGGCCTTGATGAGGCCTTTATAAATATAGGAATGACTATGGACCAACATGGACGTCTAGTATTCAACCTGATTGACCAAGGAATTGATGGAAGGAAGCTGTTTGGACAGGAAATGAAATGGATGCTCTTGCATGATCGAGAAATGGACCGGTCAAACCGACATGGCCGAGAAATGAGTTGGAAATGGAAGATGAAGAACCAGAGCTGGAAATGGATTATCAGGAGTATTTTCATCATCCAAATTAGCTTAAGGAGGTACTTGGTCGTAGCAGAAACAAGATGGATTGAGCCCAAGCAAGAGTTGTTCGAAAAAGGCCTTTATCGGCCCAAAAAGTGGAAAGACAAGCCAGCTTGGATTATGATTGGGCCAAGAAGATTAAGCACGTCTAATATGGTTTATTTTAAGTTTATTTATGATTTTTATTAAGTGTAAACCAATTGCAATTGGGTTTAGGGTTAGTAAACCAATTAGGAATAGGTTTAGACTAAACCAACTTGGTTTAGGTTTAGGGTTTTTTTTAGCTTAGGATTTCGTTTTCTTCTTTCTTATTTATGTAGCCACGAGCCTCCATGTAAACAATCAACCATTATTCAATAAACTTAAGCTTTGGCTCAAACAAATCGTCTCTTAGGAGATTCTCTATCTTGTTCACGTTGGTGAGCAGTTTTATATCACACTAAAGAAGAGTTAAACCTTCTGTGATCCATCCTAGACATCAAGCAGGACGCCCCTGTGTCTCAGGAGTAGCTAAACATCTTTAGAGCATCTCATAGCTCTAAGGAGAAGATCATCTCCATCATCTATCATCGTCCACACCCCCTTCAAGTGATCCAGGGAGAGACAGCCATTCCAGGGCCGTACCAATGTGTTTACTAAAGCAGCTAGGCAGAAGACCATTGAGTCCATCCACACTCGTCTTGGACTCATGGATCTTACCAGAAAGAACTGATCCCCTCGCCATGGGGTCTTTACTCTTTTCCTTGTTGAGGTTTTATCCCTAAGGAGGGTTTTCTTTGGCAAGGTTTTTAATGAGGAAGATCTCATGGCATTCCAAGCTTGACTTGTTCCACATGGTCAAGCTTGAGGGGGAGTGTTGAACAGAGGTCTTAATATGATAAAGGAAGGCTTATGAAGAGGAGAGGAAATGGTTTGGATCAGTCCGTACATGTCCGTACAACTAGGCCGTACAGGCCGTACAACTTGACCGTACAAGTGGGTGAAGAAGTTTACCGCGGGCGAGGAAAGTTACCCGGGTAAGAGTAACTCGACCCAGAGTTACTCTTACTAGTTACCAAGCGAACCAAGCTTGACTGAGGCGCGCGTTTGACAGGCTGGCTAGTGCTGGAAGAGCATCTGGTCAAGATGCCAAAGGAATCTCGCGTGTGAAGCTTTCCAGCCACAAGAATTCAAACGGGACGCTCCTTGGTCTTTGACTCCACACGCCTGTTGAAAAAGCTTATCCAGAAACCTTATCCTGTATCCGTTGTAGGGCTTTACACTTCCTCTATTTATTTGTAACCTCTGTTCATTAATCATAACACGAAATATTCAGTCTCCTCTCTTAGTCTCTCTCAATGGTTTCTAGTCTTTCTCGTCGAGTCTCGTCTTCTTTAGTCTAAATCTCTCTCTGAATCTCTTATTCTCTTATTATTCTCTTAATCTCTATCAATCTTTCATATGTGGATATCTATGAGCTTTTATACAAGGCAATCCTCATTGAGCAGCAGATGAAGAGGAAACCGAATCCTAGAGGCTCTTATGGTAACACCACCAGACCAGCTTATGGTAAAGAAGACAAGGCGTTTGTGAAACCAAAAGAAGAACCAAAGGCATCTGGCAGAAATGATCAAGGGAAAGCGCCAGCCACAAGAACCAGAGATGTGAAGTGCTTCAAGTGTCATGGATTTGGTCACTATGCCAGTGAGTGCACTAACAAGAAGGTCATGATCTTGCTTGAGAGTGGTGGACTAGTCTTTGAGGATGAGAAGGCTGAGGTTACTGATGAAGAAACTGTAGACTATCCAGTGCGTGGAGAGCTTCTGGTCACTAGAAGATCCTTGAAAGTTCAGTCCAAGCCAGAGGAGCATGATCAAAGAAAGAACCTCTTTCACACTCGTTGCAATATTAATGATAAGGTTTGCAGCTTGATTATAGATGGTGGAAGCTGTACTAATGTGTGAAAGATTGAGTAGAAACAGAGAAAGAACGGATAGAAAAGAGAATAAGAGAGACAAAGAGATTTGGAGACTAAAAGCTTAAGACTTGGTTAAGAAACCATTTTGCTATGAAGAACACCAAGAACATTAGAGAGAATAAGAAAGAGACTCGAGAATTGCTTGCATTATTAATCAGAGAGGTGTTTACACTTATATAGAGGCTCTACAACGGATACAAAAGTAATGGACATAAAGGAAGAGACGTGGCCGGTCAAGGAGGGGTGCACGCCTGGTTTTGAACTTGTGGCTTAGGGGCGAGATGCCTTTGGCATCTTGACTAGATGCCTTCACCTTTCCAGCTCGGGACAGGCTGTCTAGGTCAAGCCTACTCTCCTTATCCGCGAGCCACTTCTTACCGAGTAACCACAGAGTTAACCTTCCCCCTTTTACCTCATCGGTTTACCTTGCCTTCTCTTTGCCTTGATGTCCAAGTATTGGCCATGGATGTACGGACTAAGGGTTGTACGGACAAGGTCCATCCGTACAACTTGACCCGGATTTTGCACATCTCCAAAATAAGTTTAGGTCGGGTTTAAAGTCATTTGGGTCGAGTGGTCCGTACGGTCGGCCGTACAGTCCGTACAGGCCGTACCGTCCGTACACTTTGCCCTAACTTTGCACCCTCCTTATTTTGATCCCAAACTTCAGAATAAGCCTCTCAACCTCTTCTCTTATTTACTACGACCAACACTCCCCCTCAAGCTTGACCATGTGGAACAAGTCAAGCTTGGAATGCTATGAGATCTTCCTCATTAAAAACCTCACCAAGAAGAAAACCCTTTGTGGGATAAAACCCCTTGATGAGGGAAAAAGAGTAAAGACCCCATAGCGAGGGGATTAGTTGTCTGGTGAAAGATCAATGAGTCCTAATCTGGTGTGAATAGACTCAATGACCTTCTGACTTGCTGCCTTGGTAAAGACATCCGCCAACTGATCCTCACTTCTTGTATAACATGGCAAGGTCTCCCCAAGAACAATCATCTTGCTTATCTTGTGGCAGTCTACCTCAATGTGCTTGGTTCTTTCGTGGAACACTGAGTTGGTTGCAATGTGGATAGCCGCCTGGTTGTCACAATGCATAGTCATTGGTGAAGTTTGCTCAACTCCTAGATGCTTCAGTATCCCTTTGATCCACACCAATTCATTTGTCAGCTTCAACATGGCTCTATACTCAGCTTCAGCACTTGAACATGAGACCACCTTCTGCTTCTTGCTTTTCCAAGTGACAAGGTTTCCTCCAATAAACGTGCAATAGCCGGTAGTGGACTTCCTATCAGCCCTATCTCCTGCCCAATCTGCATCACAGTATCCCACCACTTCAGTGTTCTCATTACACCCCATCCATACTCCTTGGCCTGGTGATCTATTGAGGTAGCTTAGGATTCGATCCACCATCCTCCAGTGGTGTTCCCTTGGTTCTTGCATGTGTTGGCTTACCTGGTTCACAGCAAAACAGATATCAGGACGGGTAATGGTTAAGTAAATTAACTTACCAACCATCCTCCTATAAAGTTTAGGGTCTTCAAGGTATTGGCTGTTCTCGATCTCCCCCTCTCGTGGTACTTTGTACCCATCCTCTAATGGCATTCTGGCTGTCTTCCCACCAATTTTACCTGCATCTTTCAAAAGATCAAGGGTGTATTTCCTCTGGGACATGAACAGGCCTTCCTTGGATCTACATATCTCAATTCCAAGGAAGTATTTCATCTCCCCTAAGTCTTTGATTTCAAACACAGATTTCAAATAGTCTTTAGTGTCTTGTATACCTTGTTTGTCACTTCCTGTTATGATGATATCATCAACATAAACAAGTAGGACAATAATACCTGAGGTTGTGGCGAGAGTGAAGAGGGTGTGGTCCAATTCAGACTTCCTAAAGCCTCTCCCATTCCGAGTGGTGCTAAGTTTGTTGTACCAAGCTCTAGGCAATTGCTTTAGGCCATATATAGCCTTCTTCAACCTCAGCACATTTCCTGGTTTCACAAGACTCTCAAGACCAGGTGGTGGCTTCATGTAAACCTCCTCTTCAAGTTCTCCTTGAAGAAATGCATTCTTGACATCCATTTGCCAGAGATCCCATCTTAGATTGGTTGCCACTGATAGAACAATCCGGATGGTGTGAAGTTTAGCCACAGGAGCAAAGGTGTCAAGATAGTCTTCTCCATACGTTTGAGTAAATCCTCTAGCCACCAGCCTTGTCTTCCTTCTATCTATCTTCCCATTGAAAGATTTTTTTTTTTTTTTTTTTTTTTTTTTTTTTTTTTTCAGTGAATTTAACTTTTCATATGTAGTCATTACTCATTACACATCTATTGAACAAGAGTTTTAAAATTATCGCAATAACCGATTTCAGCCAGTAGATACAAAACTTGGCGTCCTTCAGTTTTAACCTTCAACGACTAACTGCTACTAAGGCAGTGGGAACACCCAAAATATATTTGTTCACATGGTTAAGAAGCGAGCTTTTACAGAGCATCCTCATGATAAAGATGAAGCCCTAATCCAAGTCTCGCACAGGCACGGCGAAACGCCATTGCTTCCGCCTTTTGCACAGCATCACCATAGCCTTTGTCATTTACTGAAGTGGTGCCTGTTGATTCCCTATATATCTCAGCATCAGTACCATAGAGAGTAACACGATAAGCAACAGTGACGGTGTTACCATCAGGAGAGTAAGTAACACTTCGAACTTCTCCAGACCACTCTGGAGCATGCAAGTTCATTATCCTATTCACAGTATGCCAAGGAATGTATTTCATGGCGAACCCATCTTCGACACGGGTCTTGATGGCGGAATCTGGAACCTTTTTGTTGAGCTCCTTGAGGATCTTGGCGAGAGGTCTTCCGATTCCTGAAGTTGGTACATCGTTCTCTGGTTCAGAGCAGAATCCGCGAGATCTCTTCACCGTTTCGAAAGAACAAGGCCTGGAAAGAGTAGTGGCTGCTCTGCTCCTGAACGTCGATGTAGCTGACTTGAGATGTGTGATCTTGGTTTGGTCCCAATGGGATGATCTAATCTTGCATTGAGTTGTGGTGCTGTTAGGTATACAAGAAGTACAGTGACAAACCAAACCAAGGTGACATGATACTGATCTGATGCCATTGCATATCATCACTGGACGAGTCAGTCCACAAACTACAGGAAGTGTAGTGTGATTGAATATGCAATGAGAGGATGATGCCATTGTATGATACCACATGGACGTGTCTGTCCCAAAGCCTACAAGAAGTGTAGAGTGGGTGATCATACAATGAGAGACTACCTTGTGAGGGCTCTTAAGGTGATTCAAACACCATCTATTCCTGGTATAAGGAAGAGAGCCAAAACTCACAAGGATTAGGACATTAGGTCTTGTAAAGACTGATGGTTCCTTAAGACCATGGAACTGTATAAACTAATCTCACAAGCTTAGCTCCTCCCATAGTCTCGGAGTTAAGCTTGAGGGGGAGTCTAAATGTACATAATCCATGGTCCAGTATCAAGCCGTGCAAGGACTTCAACAAAGGATCACCAAACCGGGTCTAGGCAGTGGCGTGTCTATGCAAAGAGGCTGTTCAGAGCAGCCTTGGTTGTGTGCCTATGAAAGCTCAGTTCAATGCGGCCTCTGTGGTGAGGTGATTGAAAACTGAAGCTGAAAGCTCCACACACCACCCATCAAGTTGGTGTTGCCATGAAGAGGTTGCAACCGGCCAAGTGTGAGGGATTCAAGTGACAAAGCAGTCACTCCTCATCCAAACAAAAAGGGAAGTAACTTGAACTCAATCTATTACAAGTCATTCATCATCTCTATGGTTCTTAAAATGCTTGAATAGATTGGTTCTGATTGTTAAAATGGAATAAGTTCTAGAACTTGAGCCTTAGTTGAAACCATCATTGATATCTTGCTTCATTTAGTAGATTGTCTAAGTTGCTAGAATCTCTGGTTTTGTTTAGACTTTAAGCCTTGTCTAACCTTGATAAGTACTGATGCACCTTTGGGATAATGTATCAGGTACCATAACCAGTGCTTGAGCCTCACAGAAGATGATCATGGTCGTTTCCTAGCTTCTCTAAGGTGACCTTGAAGTCAGTTGAGAGGGGGAGACCCAAACCGGGTCTATGAAGAGGTCAAGCCGAGTTCTATGAGTGTGCAAGCCTTGTGTTGTTGGCTGCACGAGTTTAGGCCACGATCCAGAGTCCTTTGTGTCCAACCACACTGGTTCTAAGACACAAAGGCTCAATGGCCAATCCCTAGGCCTTGAAAGAACTTACTCTTTCCTTGCCAAGGTTTTATCCCTAAGGAGGGTTTTCTTTGGTAAGGTTTTAACGAGGAGGGACTTCAGGGTTCCAAGCTTGACTCAGGATCTATAGAGTCAAGCTTGAGGGGGAGTGTTAACCTGAAGTGATAAACCATCTCACTAAAGGTTAATGTGCAAAGCTTGGGCAAAACCCACTTAGAGACTGATCAAGGTCTAAGGAGGGTCCAGAAGCTTATGAAGAGCTAGAACAAGGTTCAGGAAGGGTTTACTATGAAGGAAGAAGGCTTGGGTGCAATTTGGGAGCAAATGGTCGATGTGCAAAAATAGGGCAGTCCGTACCGTACGGCCGTACGGACTGTACGGACCGTACGGACGGGCCGACCCGGGAAACTTAATATTCGACCATTTGAAGACATTTTAGGTTTGTGCAAAAACCGGGTCAAGTTGTACGGACCAAACCCTAAATCCGTACAACCCTAGGTCTTACCTTGCATCCCAAGTCACAGAGAAGCTTCAATGGTGAAGAAAGAGTCTCGGATGGTTTGGAGAAGAAGATGGGATCAGAATGGCATCTTGGGAAGGATCTGCGAGATGCTGCTTGCTGAGGATAAGGTTTATGCCTTTACAGGCTGGAAAGGAAGGGGAGCTTGGACTATGAACCTGGACTGTTCACTGGACAGATTCATCAAGCTTGTTAGGCGATTCTCAGCCAAGTTCTCCCTTGACCGGCCAGGCTGTCTCCAAGCATGTGAAGCCTCTGGTCCATTCGTTTCAAATCCTTCCCTTGACTCCACATGCTTGCTCTGATATTTTGTAAACCCTATTGTTGCTCTCTTTACCTATTTATACCCTTTGTATGTCGATGGTTAATAATAAGCAGAGAAGTTCTCTCCTTCATAATCTCTTAGTCTCTTTACTCTCTCTATTCTCTCAAGTCTCTGGATACTTAGTCTCTCATTCTCTTTCTCTCATTAGTCTCTCAATCTCTCATACTCTCTCACGAATCACTCTCTCTTCCATCAGTCTCTCGTTCATCCTCATCAAGTCTCATCCTCAACTTCTCCACACTCGTTCATCTTCACTCAAGCACTTGTTCTCTGAAAACTTTCACCCATTTGGCAGGAACTTGATGGTGAATATCCACATGCTGGTCACTGCTTTCTTCCCTTTAGGAAGCTCACTTTCATACCATGTCTCGTTTTTAATCATAGCATTAGCTTCATCAGCCACAGAGGCTCTCCACTTGTCATCCTTCATGGCTTCTTCATAGGTCCGTGGAACTTGACTGTCATCCAGACTCTTGATGAAAGCACAATGCTCTTTTGGGAACTTGGTAAACGAGCATACTACCTGACTTGGATGTGCTACTGCTTGGGCATTGTAGTATACCCGAGTGTTGATCCAGTTGGATGGATCTCTTCTCACCCTCATACTCCTTCTCAAAGGTTGAACTTCTTGGGGTGCTTCTGGTTGAGCCTCCTCAACCTCTTCTTCTTCATGGTTTCCATTTCCCACTTCTTCATCACCTTGATCCATACCTTGATCATGTGTGGAGCCTTCATCATACTGCTCCTCTGGTTCATTTCCCCCCTCATGATCAAGATGGGGTTCTTGCTCATTAGCCGTGGGAGGACCTTCTTGTTGTTGTCCTCCCCCACTCCTTGGATCCTGGGATAAGTTAATCCCAAGATTCTCCAAAATTATCCTTAAGTTGGCTGCCTTATCAGACGCCAAATCCTTGAGTTCTGCTTGGTTCTTCTCCTCATAGAACCCTCGCTCTTCCACGAACTTCACATCTTTAGACACCACTACCCTTCTGGTTGCTGGATCATAACACTTGTACCCTTTCTGAGTAGGTGAGTAACCAATAAACATTCCCTTTGTGCTCTTGGCCTCCAACTTGTTTCTTAGCTCCCCCGGTTTATGAACAAAGCAGAGACAACCAAAGACCTTGATATGATCTAAGGCTGGTCTATGCTTGTTCAACACCTCAAAGGGTGATTGATCTTCAAGAACCTTAGTTGGGGTTCGATTTATCAGATAACAAGCAGTAGACACCGCATCACTCCAAAACCTCTTTGGCACATTAGCTTGGAACATCATGGACCTAGCAACTTCCATAAGGTGCCGGTTCTTCCTCTCAGCCACTCCATTCTGTTGTGGAGTGTAAGGACAGCTTGTTTGGTGGAGAATTCCATGCTTGGATAGGTGCTGTTGGAAGGCTTGACTGGTATACTCCCCACCATTATCTGATCTAAAAATTTTCAGCTTAGCATTGAAATGGTTAGTCACATATGCTTGAAAATTTCTAAATGCATCTAGCACTCTATCCTTAGATGGAATCAAGGTTATCCAGGTGTATTTAGACTTCTCATCTATGAATGTGACAAAGTACTTATGGTTCTCCCTAGATAAGCAAGGTGCAGTCCAAACATCCGAGTGAATTAAATCAAAGCAGTGATCATAGATGGTAGAAGACTTTTGAAACACAGTTTTACAATGCTTGCCTAAGATACAAGCTTCACAATCATTATTCTCAAACATAACACCTGGAACCATTAAGCTTAAAGCTCTAACATGAGGATGTCCTAGTCTAGCATGCCATAAAGCATTCTTATTTAAACCGGAAGCAGAAACAGAAGTAAATGAACAACTATGATCAGGTAAAGAAGTAGGCTCCTCAAGCAAGTAAAGGTCTCCTTTTGTAACTCCTTTCCCAATCAACCGACTGCTCTCAATATCCTGAAACTTCACATCATTAGGACTAAAGATCACATTGCATTGCAAATCATTAGTGCATTTCTTAACTGATAACAGGTTTGAAGTAAACTCAGGCATGTAGAAGCATCTAGACTCTTTATCAAACAGTTTAAGCTTGCCTATACCCCTTATTGGAATTCTATCACCATTAGCTATCATAACATGTCCATGCGCAGGTTCAATATCTCTAATCAGACTAGTATCACTAATCATATGATGAGATGCTCCTGAATCAACTATCAAAGGTTTAGACATGCTACAAGCACTATGAGATAAACCAGCATTCTTAGAGTGACTATAAGCATTCGTTTTATCATGAGTACTAGCAATCTTAAATGCACCAAAAGAGTACCCCCTGAGGTTACCAAACGTGTTACCATTGTCCTTGAGCATCTTGATGAGAGCATCCATTTCTGATCGGCGGATGAACTCATGCTCGTTTGGTCGGTTGGTTTGAGCCGTGTAGGTCACCAAGGCTTTGTTCTCACCACCTTCAGTCTCCTGTGCCCGAGTAGATGGCCCGGCTCCACCCCCTCCTTGTTGATCACTTCCTCCATAGCTCACATTCGCTCTTGCCTCTCTGTCCTTCATGAACTTGGCTGGCTTTAGGTGAGGATGGAGGATCCAGCACTGATACTTCTTGTGACCTTGTCTCTTGCAATGGTCACAGTTTCCATCGAACCTCCTTTCTTCAAAGCAATTCACCTTGTTGGCTTGAGGTACCTCAGATTGGTTAGCCAAGGTAAGCTCCCCCTTTCCTCCAAATAGGCCCAACGATCCTTGCTCCTTTTGAATCTGAGCGCAGACTTCCTCCAAGGTAGGTAACTTCTCTGCTCGCAAGATGTGTTTCACCAGGTCATTGTAGCTCGAGTTGAGAGTCAGAAGCAAGCCAAAGACTTTGTCTTGCTCCCTTCTCTCATTAAGCTCATCAGGGTCGGTTGTACTTGGCCTCAACATCTCAAGTTCAGACCACAAAGCTCTAAACTTTCCGAGATGCTTTGTGAACTCCATGTCTTCTTGAGCTAGACTGTTGATGGCTCGTTTGATCTCAAACACACGAGTAAGGTTTGAGATGTTACCATAAACCTTTTGAAGAGTTTCCCACAGGTCTTTTGCCTTCTCACAGTAGCTGTACGCCTCTAGGATAGACGGATCTAGAGAGCTTTGAAGGATAGACATCACCGTGTTGTCTTCCTGGATCCACTTCACTTCATCACACACGACAATCTCCTTGTCGCCTTCACGAGTAATAAGCTTTGGAGCCTCATCCTCAAGGATGTGGTTCCACAAACCCTTACTCCCCACTGCGGTCTTCACCACACGAGACCATAGGAGATAGTTTCCCCCCTTAAGTATCACCGGTATCACCGTTGTCTTGTTACTTTCCATCTTGAAGCTTTGCGGAATGAAAGAGGTGTTCTTGAGTGTTCTTCGAGAGATATGAAATCAAAACCCAGATTTGCAATAACCTGGCTCTGATACCATGAAAGATTGAGTAGAAACAGAGAAAGAACGGATAGAAAAGAGAATAAGAGAGACTAAAAGAGATTTGGAGACTAAAAGCTTAAGACTTGGTTAAGAAACCATTTTGCTATGAAGAACACCAAGAACATTAGAGAGAATAAGAAAGAGACTCGAGAATTGCTTGCATTATTAATCAGAGAGGTGTTTACACTTATATAGAGGCTCTACAACGGATACAAAAGTAATGGACATAAAGGAAGAGACGTGGCCGGTCAAGGAGGGGAGCGCGCCTGGTTTTGAACTTGTGGCTTAGGGGCGAGATGCCTTTGGCATCTTGACTAGATGCCTTCACCTTTCCAGCTCGGGACAGGCTGTCTAGGTCAAGCCTACTCTCCTTATCCACGAGCCACTTCTTACCGAGTAACCACAGAGTTAACCTTCCCCCTTTTACCTCATCGGTTTACCTTGCCTTCTCTTTGCCTTGATGTCCAAGTATCGGCCATGGATGTACGGACTAAGGGTTGTACGGACAAGGTCCATCCGTACAACTTGACCCGGATTTTGCACATCTCCAAAATAAGTTTAGGTCGGGTTTAAAGTCATTTGGGTCGAGTGGTCCGTACGGTCGGCCGTACAGTCCGTACAGGCCGTACCGTCCGTACACTTTGCCCTAACTTTGCACCCTCCTTATTTTGATCCCAAACTTCAGAATAAGCCTCTCAACCTCTTCTCTTATTTACTCAGACCAACAATGTGGCTAGTGAATCTCTTGTGGCAAAGCTTGGTCTGAAAACTGGAAAACATCCTAGACCTTACTTGCTTCAGTGGGTGAATGAAGATGGCGAGTTAGGTCACATAACAAGTTATGGTTCCTATAACAATTGGGAGATATCAAGATGAGATAGTGTGTGATGTTCTGCCTATGGACTCTAGCCATATCCTCCTTGGAAGGCCTTGGCAGTATGATAAGCGAGCCATCCATGATGGGTTCACAAATCGCCATTCTTTCACCCATAGAGAGAAGAAGATTGTTCTGGCTCCCTTATCACCGCAGGAGGTTCATCAAGACCAAGTTCAACTCAAGCTCAGGAGACAAGAAGCTAAAGACAAAGAGAAATCACATGATGGAAAGAAAGACAAGGAGATTCACCTCATGGCCAAAAACAGTGAGGTTAAGAAAGCTATGTATGTCCAACAGTCAATGCTTTTGTTTGTATTTAAAGGAGCACTAATGACCTCTTCTGACCATGAACTGGTGCTACCGAGTGAGTTTAAGTTTCTTTTGCAGGAGTTTGCTGATGTATTTCCAAAAGAGAGCCCCAATGGACTGCCACCAATCAGAGGGATGGAACATCAAATAGATCTTGTTCCTGGAGCTTCTCTTCCCAATCGGCCAGCTTATAGAACCAATCCTGAAGAGACTAAAGAACTACAGAGACAGGTTGATGAGTTGATGGAGAAAGGCCACATCAGAGAAAGCATGAGTCCATGTGCTGTTCCAGTACTCTTGGTGCCAAAGAAAGATGGAAGTTGGCGCATGTGTGTAGACTGCAGAGCCATCAACAATATCACTGTAAAGTACAGACATCCTATCCCTAGACTTGATGATATGTTAGATGAATTGCACGGGTCTTGAGTGTTCTCTAAAGTTGATTTAAAAAGTGGATATCGTCAAATTAGGATGAAAGAAGGAGATGAGTGGAAAACTGCATTTAAAACCAAACATGGGTTGTATGAGTGGCTAGTTATGCCATTTTGCCTCACTAATGCACCTATTACATTCATGAGGTTGATGAATCATGTTCTTAGAGCATTCATAGGTCACTTTGTTGTAGTTTATTTTGATGATATTCTGATCTACAGCAAGAGTTTGAATGAGCATGTGAATCATCTGAAAGCTGTTCTTGAAGTGCTTAGGAAAGAGTCTCTGTTTGCTAAATTTAAAAAGTGTACTTTTGGGACAGATCACCTTGTGTTTTTAGGCTTTGTTGTTACAGCCCAGGGAATCAAGGTTGATGAAGAGAAGGTGAAAGCAATCCAAGATTGGCCAAGTCCTAAGAGTGTGAGTGAAGTTAGAAGTTTCCATGGACTTGCTGGCTTCTACAGAAGGTTTGTCAAAGACTTTAGCACCATTGCAGCACCTCTCACTGAAGTTATCAAGAAGAACGTGGGTTTTAAATGGGAGAAGGCGCAAGAAGAAGCTTTTCAAAACCTGAAAGGGAAGTTGACTAATGCTCCCTTACTTGTTCTTCCTGATTTTTCTAAAACCTTTGAGATTGAATGTGATGCATCTGGTGTAGGAATTGGAGCAGTGCTGATGCAGGAGAAGAGGCCAATCTCCTATTTAAGTGAGAAACTTAGTGGAGCTATGCTGAACTATCCCACTTATGACAAGGAGCTCTATGCCTTGATCAAAGCTCTTGAAACCTGGCAGCACTATCTCTGGCCTAAAGAGTTTGTGATACACACTGATCATGAGTCTCTCAAACATCTAAAGGGTCAACACAAGCTGAACAAGCGCCATGCCAAATGGGTTGAGTTTCTTGAAACTTTTCCTTATGTTATCCATTACAAGCAAGGTAAAGAAAATGTGGTAGCTGATGCTTTGTCTAGAAGGTATACTTTGCTGTCTTCAATGGAAACTAAGTTGTTAGGTTTTGAACAAGTGAAAACTTACTATGCTGATGATCCTGATTTCAAAGAGTATTTTAAAAACAGTGAGATGCATTCGAGTGGCAAGTACTATCAAGCAGATGGGTTTCTATTATTTGAAAACCGTTTGTGTGTGCCTAAATGTTCTTTGAGGGAATTGTATGTCAGGGAATCACATGGGGGAGGCCTGATGGGACACTTTGGTGTAGCTAAAACCCTCAACATCTTGAAAGAACATTTCTTCTGGCCAAGCATGAGAAAGGACGTGGAGAAGCATTGCAGCAGATGTATAGTTTGTACTCAAGCCAAAGCCAAAAACCGACCTCAAGGTTTGTACATTCCTCTTCCCATTCGTAATGCCCCATGGGTTGATCTTTCAATGGATTTTGTGATTGGATTGCCTAGAACTAGGAGAGGCAGGGATTCTATCTTTGTTGTTGTTGACAGGTTCTCTAAAATGGCTCACTTCATTGCTTGCAATAAGACTGATAGTGCTGTGAATGTTGCTGATCTTTTCTTTAGGGAAGTAGTGCGTTTACATGGAGTGCCTAGAACGATTGTGTCTGATAGAGATACCAAGTTCCTTAGCTACTTTTGGAAGACTCTCTGGTCTAGATTAGGAACTAAACTCTTGTTCTCAACTACTTGTCACCCACAAACTGATGGGCAAACTGAAGTAGTCAATAGGACTTTATCTGCTCTCTTAAGAACTGTGGTTAAGAAAAACATTAAGTCTTGGGAAGATTGTCTGCCACATGTTGAATTTGCTTACAATCATTCAGTGCATAGGGCTACAAAGTTCTCTCCCTTTCAGATTGTGTATGGTTTTAGTCCTTTGACCCCTCTGGATTTGTTGCCTTTACCTCTTAATGAGCAGACTAACCTTGATGGAAAGGCCAAGGCCGAGTATGTGGTTTCTTTGCATCAACAGGTTAAAAAGAACATTGAAGAAAGGACTAAAGAGTATGAGAAGCATGCCAACAAGAAGAGGCGTGAGTTGATACTAGAACCAGGAGATTTGGTGTCAATTTACTTGATAAAGGATAGATTTCCTGCTGAAAGAAAGTCAAAACTCTTGCCAAGAACAGATGGACCCTTCAAAGTGTTGGAACGCATCAACAACAATGCCTACAAAATTGATCTTCAAGGTAAGTATGCTGTTAGCTCTACTTTCAATGTTGCTGACTTGATCCCTTTCTGTGCAGATGATTCGGATTTGAGGTCAAATCCTTTTAAAGGAGGAGGGGATGATGCAACCATGACTAAACCAATTGAAAGTTTATCAGAGATCAGGCCGTGGGTTGTGTGAGAAGCTTCAACCTCAACAGGTTCGGACTGATCTTGTAATAACAAGGAGAAGAGAAGACTTGATGAGAGAATAAGATTGTGGAAGAGACTTAAGAGAATAATGAGAGTAAAGAGAGATTCGTGAGACTTAATGAACCAGAGACTAAGAGAGTGAAGAACAAAGATTTAGAACCCAGAAAAGAATAGGAAGGAGGAGGGGAAACCCCACTCTCTCACTTGAATCGTTTACAATTGATAATGAGGCCTTTATAGGCAATACAAGAAGCAAACATTAACCTATATCTAAGGGCTGATAAAGCCTGAGAGAATGGACGGTTTAGATGAAGTCAGATGGTCTTCATACAGGCTGGAGACAGCCTGGGCGCGCCTAGGAAAGCTTGGCCAGGAATAGGCCAGCAATGCACATGAACCTGGCCAGTGATCAGTCCAAGTTCATTCCTTCTTTTGGATAAGCATCTTGAGAGCATATTCCTCTTATCCATCTCGTCCCAAATGATCCCTTGCCTCCTTAGCTTCAATCAGTCACAAGGGATTCGAATTGCTTTGGTTTAAAGTGATCAAACCAAAGACAAACCCGAAACTGCTTTATTTCTCGACCGTACGGACTGTGTACGGACCACCCGTCCGTACACCTTGACCCGGATTTTGCACATTGCCCAAACTCACCCAAAAGTCGAACCAGGAAGTGTTTTGGGTCGACCATGTCCGTACAGTCCGTACAAGGCCGTACAGGCCGTACAACTGGCCGTACAGGCCGTACGACTGTCCGTACAGTCGACCCTATTTTTGCACTTTCGCCCAATGGCTCCCAAATCTTCCCAAACACTTCCTTCTTGATCATAAGCCCTTCTTGAACCTTATTCTTGCTCAGCATAAGCTTCTGGACCCTCTTTAGTCCTTGATCAGACTTAGGCCTGGGCATAAAATCCGGAACCCGAAATCCGAACCGAATCCGAACCGAAAAACCCGACCTGTTATCCGATCCGAAATGTAAAAATACCCGAACGGGTCTTGTATGATGGTATAAAAAATATCCGAACCCGAAGTGTTATTAACCGAACCCGAATGGATAACCCGAAATATCCGAAATTAATAGTCAATATAAATATTTCAAATATTCAGTTTAATGTTTATATTGATATGACATACAAATAATATAAAATATAATTAAATACTTTAAATATCTAATTAGTTATAAATAAGTACTTTATAATTTACTTGTTAAAATAACAAATCTACTCTATATGCAAGATAACACATATGGTTTATAAATGATGTTTGTTTTCATGATTGATTTAGTATTTTCTTTTAATTTTATCAATTTTATGTGTGTTTGGATGTTTTTTTTTCATGAAATGTTGTTATTTTCAGATTTATGTGTTTTAGATGCTTTTAAATTCAGTTTCACCATTATGTTTTCTATGTTTAATTTTTTTGTTATGTATTTTACTTTGGTATAATCCGAACTGAACCGAAAAAACCCGAAACTGAATGATATATGATTACTTTATGGGTTTTAGGATGCAATACAAATTATAACCGAAACCGAAGTGATATTATCCGAATCCGACCCGTACTAAGAAAAGTTTAGTATGGGACCTAGAGCTCTAAACCCGAAAACCCGAAAACCCGAAAGATCCGACCCGAACACCAACGGGTACCCGAACGCCCAGGCCTAATCAGACTTCTAATGGGTTTTGGCCCTAACTTTGCACATGGCCTTTAGTGGTCCATTTCTCACTTCAGGTTTAACACTCCCCCTCAAGCTTGACTCTATAGATCCTGAGTCAAGCTTGGAACCCTGAAGTCACTCCTCATTAAAAACCTTATGAGAGAAAACCCTCCTTAGGGATAAAACCCTCATAAGGAAAAGAGTAAGCTCCTTCAAGGCCTAGGGATTGGCCATTGAGCCTTTGTGCCTTAGAACCAGTGTGGTTGGACACAAAGGACTCTGGATCGTGGCCTAAATTCGTGCAGCCAACAACACAAAGGCTTGCACCCTCATAGAACTCGGCTTGACCTCTTCATAGAACCAAAGTAACCTCATTTGGTCGAATGTAAAGTTTTCGGGTCGACTTGGTCCGTACAGATTCGTACGGTCCGAGTACATCCGTCCGTACCAAATCTGTATGGCCTCGCCCTAACTTTACACATAATCATCTTCAGTGAGGTTCAAGCACTGGTAATGGTACCTGATACATTATCCCAAAGGTGCATCAGTACATATCAAGTATATCCACAAGAAAAAGAAACTTAGGCACACCTCAAAACAATGAAACCAAACCAGAGATTCTAGCAACTTAGACATTCTTCTAAATGAAGCAAGATAACAATGATGGTTTCTACTAAGGCAATAGCACTAGAACTTATTCCGTTTTAACCATAACAACCAGAGCCAATCTATTCAAGCATTTAAGAACCATTTCGAGATTTAAGAAGAAATGATGAATGACATGAATTGAATTGAGTTCAAGTTACTTCCCTTTTTGTTTGGATGAGGAGTGACTGGTTTGTCACTTGAATCCCTCAAACTCGGCCGGTTGCAACCTCTTCATGGCAACACCAACTTGATGGGAGGTGTGTGGAGCTTTCAGCTTCAGTTTACAATCACCTCACCACAGAGGCCGCATTGAACTGAGCTTTCATAGACACACAACCAAGGCTGCTCTGAACAGCCTCTTTGCATAGACACGCCACTGCCTAGACCCAGTTTGATGATCCTTTGTTGAAGTCCTTGCCCGGCTTGAAGCTGGACCATGGATGGAGCAAGTAAATTCAGACTCCCCCCTCAAGCTTAACTCCGAGACTACGGGAGGAGCTAAGCTTGTGAACGATCCAAACCATCCATGGCCTTATGACCACCAGTCTTCTTGACTTTGTGATGACCTTCTTCTTGTGAGTTTACTCTCTTCCTTAATAGGAACTCGGGTGTTTGAATCACCATAGAGAGATCCTCACAAGATACTTTCTCTCCATTGCATGACCCATTCTCTATACACTCCTTGTATTTGAATGGACTGATGCGTCCATGGAATGGTATGCAATGGGAAGATTAGCATGTCCTTTGTTCCATTTCCTTTAGATCACCAGCCTCTTCATGACTTTGGTGATGATCTTCATTGCAGCACCCTTTTTGGTGATGCTTTTCTTTGCTTGTCCTACTGTCCTCTCTACACTCTCCTGATATGTAGGCTATGGTGACTGAACCACCATGGACAGAACCGCAAGGCAGCTCTCCATTTGTCACAACATCCTCTCTACACTCTTTGGAGTAGGCTATGGACTTCCCATGGAATGTTGGCAATGGGCAAATTCATGGTCTTAGGAACCATCAGTCTTTACAAGACTTGATGTCCTTACCCTTGTGAGTTTTGGCTCTTTTCCTTATACCAGGAACTATTGGTGTTTGAATCACCTTAAGAGCCCTCACAAGGTAGTCTCTCATTGTATGATATCCCACTCTACACTTCCTGTAGACTTTGGGACTTACATGTCCAAGTGGTATCATACAATGGTATCAACCTCTCATTGCATACTCAATCACACTACACTTCCTGTAGTTTGTGGACTGACACGTCCAGTGATGATATGCAATGGCATTAGACCTTTGTCTGGTCACTGTGGTTTGGTTTGTCACTGTATCACAACTTGTGTACCTAACATCACCACAACTCAATGCAAGATTAGATCATCCCATTGGGACAAAACCAAGATCACTCATCCGGTTTGATCACCAATGCCTCAACAAGCTAAAAGAAAAACTTGAAACCAGCAGACCACAGAGTAAGACAGGGCAATTTAAACTTCTCTAGATGCAATGCAAGCTTTAAAAGACCCTCAGGACATGAACACACACTACACCACACGGCCATAACAAAAGTCTCAAGCTTTAAACAAGGGAAGGAAGTTATCTTACAGTCAAGGAACCTGTGCTGGTTCCTTGAACCTCCATGGTTAACCGGTTCATGACTAGACAGATTTGGGTTGCTGGTTTGGGAACCAACACCTCCTTCTTTGTGTGACCTTCCCCCTTGACCCCTATCATGCCAAAGACACCAACTTTCTCCATGTTTGAGTCGCCACACCAAGATCCAAGTTTAAAGTCTCCTTCTTTAAAAGGTTTCTCCTTGGACAGTGAGCAAGAGCGGCTTGGACAAGCTTCCACTGGCCTTCTTTCCCCAGAACGAACATGGGAGAGGAGGATGAACTGAGAATAGCTTCTGGGCACGCCATGAATGATAAAGTTTCGATCTTGAAGGGTTTAAACGACTGGATGCACAGAAGCTTCTTCATTGGTTTAGAAATGGCATGAGAGAGAGAGAGCTTGAGCTTGTGGATGCTAATGAACCAGGTTCTGATGAACCTGGCTCTGATACCATGAAAGTTTATCAGAGATCAGGCCGTGGGTTGTGTGAGAAGCTTCAACCTCAACAGGTTCGGACTGATCTTGTAATAACAAGGAGAAGAGAAGACTTGATGAGAGAATAAGATTGTGGAAGAGACTTAAGAGAATAATGAGAGTAAAGAGAGATTCGTGAGACTTAATGAACCAGAGACTAAGAGAGTGAAGAACAGAGATTTAGAACCCAGAAAAGAATAGGAAGGAGGAGGGGAAACCCCACTCTCTCACTTGAATCGTTTACAATTGATAATGAGGCCTTTATAGGCAATACAAGAAGCAAACATTAACCTATATCTAAGGGCTGATAAAGCCTGAGAGAATGGACGGTTTAGATGAAGTCAGATGGTCTTCATACAGGCTGGAGACAGCCTGGGCGCGCCTAGGAAAGCTTGGCCAGGAATAGGCCAGCAATGCACATGAACCTGGCCAGTGATCAGTCCAAGTTCATTCCTTCTTTTGGATAAGCATCTTGAGAGCATATTCCTCTTATCCATCTCGTCCCAAATGATCCCTTGCCTCCTTAGCTTCAATCAGTCACAAGGGATTCGAATTGCTTTGGTTTAAAGTGATCAAACCAAAGACAAACCCGAAACTGCTTTATTTCTCGACCGTACGGACTGTGTACGGACCACCCGTCCGTACACCTTGACCCGGATTTTGCACATTGCCCAAACTCACCCAAAAGTCGAACCAGGAAGTGTTTTGGGTCGACCATGTCCGTACAGTCCGTACAAGGCCGTACAGGCCGTACAACTGGCCGTACAGGCCGTACGACTGTCCGTACAGTCGACCCTATTTTTGCACTTTCGCCCAATGGCTCCCAAATCTTCCCAAACACTTCCTTCTTGATCATAAGCCCTTCTTGAACCTTATTCTTGCTCAGCATAAGCTTCTGGACCCTCTTTAGTCCTTGATCAGACTTCTAATGGGTTTTGGCCCTAACTTTGCACATGGCCTTTAGTGGTCCATTTCTCACTTCAGGTTTAACACCAATAGCTGAACTAGAGCTGAATGAGAGTGACACTGAAGAGGAGCTAGATGAGCTGAACCAGATTGATACTCAAGGTGTGATGGGACTAGCTGATGATGATAAATTTCGACCCAATCTTTCACATGGATCAGATGCATCTTACTCAGCCAAAACCAATCAAGACAAGGATCCATTCTACTTGTCTAATGGCCCAATTACTAGATCACAAACCAGAAGACTGAAGAAATCAATTGCTGCTTTGGTTTACTCTGAACCAGACCCAAACCAACTTGGAAATCAAGCCAAGAAACAGAGCCAACTTTTCACTTATTCAGTCTTTGGACTTGTCTAAGTTTTATCACTCTTTTATTTTCGAGATTTTTACAAGTTTTAGGACCTTTCAGCTTCTATATCTGCTACTTAAACTCTTGAGAACTCTCTGAAAAAGCATTCACTTTTTTTATCAAAATTTTCTCTAAATCTGTGAATCCTTTGTTCATCTTTGAACACTTATTGCTAAGAGTTCATTCTCTGATTGTAAAACTCGTCTTTGATCTAAACAGAGTTCATTCTCTTGATCTTAGACTCATCTACACGAGATCTGATCAGTCCATAGATCATTTCTGAAGTCCATCAAATCAATCCATCCATCATCATCAAAAGCAACCCAGATCTCTCTCAAAACCATCAGATCTTCCTTCAAAAGAATCAGGGACAAAGTATCTTGTCCTAAGGGGTCCATAATTTAGGCTCTGGAAAGCCTTCTCTTGTGCTTCTCCCCACTTGAATCCGACATCCTTCTTTATCACTTCGGTCAAGGGAGCTGCAATGGTGCTAAAGTCTCTCACAAATCGCCTATAGAATCCAGCAAGCCCATGGAAACTCCTCACTTCTCCTACTGTGGTTGGACTCGGCCAGTCTTTGATGGCTTTGATCTTCTCCTCATCGACCTTAACTCCATCTGCACTCACAACAAAGCCTAGGAAAACCAAGTTATCCGTGCAAAAAGTGCACTTCTTCAAGTTGGCATAAAGCTTTTCATTCCTTAGAACATTCAGGACAGCCCTAAGATGTTCTAGATGTTCTTCTAAGTTCTTGCTATATACTAAGATGTCATCAAAGTATACTACAACAGAAATGCCTATGAATGATCTAAGAACATGATTCATTAATCTCATGAATGTACTAGGTGCATTGGTTAATCCGAATGGCATAACTAACCACTCATATAATCCATGTTTAGTTTGAATGCAGTTTTCCATTCATCTCCTTCTTTCATCCTAATCTGATGATAACCACTTTTTAAATCTATCTTAGAAAAGATGCAAGAACCATGCAATTCATCAAGCATATCATCAAGTCTAGGGATAGGATGGCGATACTTCACTGTGATGTTATTGATTGATGTACAATCAACACACATCCGCCATGTACCATCCTTCTTAGGCACTAGGAGCACTGGTACAGCACATGGGCTCAAACTCTCTCGGATATAGCCCTTCTCCATGAGTTCCTCTACTTGTCTTTACAACTCCTTGGTCTCAACCGGGTTGGTTCTGTATGCTGGACGGTTTGGAAGTGTAGATCCTGGAACAAAGTCTATCTGGTGCTCAATCCCTCTCAAAGGTGGTAAACCAATGGGATTGTCCTCTGGAAATACATCTTGAAACTCCTGCAAAAGAGAAACCATCTCACTCGGATACACCGGTGTAGAATCTGTTAAGTTCAAAAGAGTTTCTTTAAACACAAGTAAGATAGCAGATTGTTTAAAGTAGAGAGTTCTTTTGATATCACCCATGTTAGCATAGAAGTTTGGCTGCTTAGTTCCAGCCGGTTTTAGATCAATCTCCTTTTTCTTTTGGAGTTAAACCTGATCTTGTTGAACTTCCTTAGGTGTCAAGGGAACCAGAGTGGTCTTGCGTCCCTTGAACTCAAAGGAGTGCTTGTTGGTGAAACCATCATGGATGACTCGGCGATCAGATTGCCAAGGTCTTCCAAGAAGTATCTGACCAGCTTCCATAGGCAACACATCACACAAGACTTCATCTTCATATCTCCCAATGGCTAAGGGAATAAGGACTTGACTTGAAACCTTCATGGTGCCTTCTTCATTCAGCCATTGTAGCCGGTAAGGTTTGGGATGCTTCTGAACCTTCAATCCCAACTTCTTGACCATGGTTTCACTCGCAGCATTCACACAACTACCTCCATCAACAATGAGGCTACACACCTTTCCTTGGACCAAGCACCGGGTGTAGAAGAGGTTATCACGCTGCTCTAGCTCCTCAGCCTTGTTTTGCAAGCTTAGAAGCCTTCTTGCTACTAAAAGCTTCCCCTGGACTGGTCCTTCTTCATGTTCTTCTTCAGTGTCTTCTTGGCCAGACTCGGTGTTGTCATCTTCTGATGATACTCTCCATCTTCCAGCAAGATCATGACTCTCTTGTTGGTACATTCATTGGCATAATAACCTCTTCCTTGGCACTTGAAACACTTGACATCACGAGCTCTGGAACTAGAAGCTTCAACCTTGCCTTTTGCCCTTGTCAAGAACACTGCTTGGTTTGGTCTCTTCTCTTGGATAGGACTTGTGATCCTTCTGGAACGGTTTAGACTCCTTAGGTAAGGTGACTTCTCTTCCTTGGTGTTGTGTAACCGGTTAGAGCCATAGTGGTTGCGTGAATGTCCCTTCCTCTTGAGCTGTTGCTCCACAAGAATAGCCTTGTGTAGCATCTCTTCAAGCTCCACATAATGTTGCATCTCAACATTTTCTTGTATCTCTCGGTTTAAACCACATAGGAACCTTGACATGGTTGCTTCTCTATCTTCTGATATGCTAGCTCTTAGCATGAGAAACTCCATCTCTTGGTAATACTCCTCCACTGATCTTGAACCTTGAGTAAGCTTTCTAAGCCGGTGATGCAAGTCTCTGTGGTAGTGACTTGGAACAAACCTCTTGCGCATGATAGACTTCATATCTGTCCAAGTCTCAACTGGTTCCTCTCCATTCCTTCTACGAGTTGTGATGTACTGATCCCACCAACTTAGAGCATAGTCATAGAATTCAGTAGCAGCAATCTGAATCTTCTTGTGGTTTGTGTACAGCTTACACTGAAAGACTAGATCAATCTTCTTCTCCCACTCGAGGTAGGCATCCGAATCAGCTTTGCCATGGAATGGGGGTATCTTTATCTTCAAACCAGCAAGCTCATCTCCCTGGTTCATCCTTCTTTCTTGGACACGCCTATGTCTTCTTTGGCTTTGTCTTGAGGATGAACTGAGGTGTTCATACTCATTGTCAGTCTCCTCATAACCGGCATGTTCTTGGCGAGTTGCGTGAGGTCTCTCTTCTCTCCTAGTCTCTCGGTTTGGAACTTGACTAGTAGCTCTCCTGATGTCTTCTCTGAGCTCTCTCCGGATGTCATTGATGTTGGTCCTCATCATCTCGGTCATGGTTGCTACCATGTTCTGATTGAGTTGAGCCGACATAACCTCCATGAGAAGCTTGTTTTTTCCTGACGAGTGCAGCTTCTTCTTCAGACTCGGATCCCATGCTTCCTGCACAAAGGTAAACAAAATAACCAGAAAAAGGTTTCTAGGTAACAAGACAAGCAAAAAGGAAAAAGGATAAAACAAACTAAAGCTTCTTCTGCAAGACAAAAGTAAAAAGGATAATCGGCTACAAGCAAAAAGGAGATTAGGGTTGCCGATTTCTAGCAAAAAGGAATCTTCAAATCTTGTCTAAACTTTTCTAAGCTTTTCTAGCACCCTAAACAACCTTAGTCTACTCGTGTTCAAGGTGATTAACAAGATTAACAGATGAAACAAAGTGATCTAAGAAGCAAAGAACTTAGGCGGCTAGGGTTTCTCTCTCTAGGGTTTTCTCGCAAGCAAAAAGGAAAAAGTTTAAATCCTTGTCTAAACTCTTATGAAACTCGAGCAGCCCTAAAAAAAATAGAACTACTGCTTAAACAAGATTATAGAGATGAAACACGGATGAAACAAAAATAACAAGAGACAAAACGAGTACTTCCCAACCAAAGGTGCTCTGATACCACTTGATGCGCCCCTAGGATGCTCTTTGGTTGATGGGAATGGATAGATCCTTGCAAGAACGAATCAGAGACTCAAGTTCTTCAAGTTTGTGGATCGATTGGTGACACAAGAGGGATGATAAGATCTCTTGATACTCCTAGATGAATAACTCGAATATAACACACCAAGCAAACACCTTTAGGTTCCTGGATACTACACACCAGAAGAGACTCGACAACTTGTCTTAGAGAGAGAGCCGTCAAGGAGAAAAGATAACTCTTTGATTAAAGGATGGATGAGTACAATAGGGTTTAGAGACCCGTTTAAATAAGGAGAAACCGAGAACATGCTCTCTAGGGTTTCGGAAATAAGTAAAAAGGAAACTATAGTTTAACTTTAACATAAGCTTTAAAATGAAATAAAAATGTAAACTTCTTTAGCCTTGGACCGAGATAGGGCCTAAGTGATGTGAAGACAAGTTGTGGCCTCGTTAAAAACCTTCCTCCGGAAAACCTCGTGGGACAAAACCAAAAGCAAGGAAAAGAGCACGCACCCCATGTCTTGCCTAGACACTAACTCAGCTTGATGTAGAGATGGCTTGAATTGTGATGAAGACATCTCGGATCAGACCTTGTCCAAGACTTTCTTGTTGTGGATGTGAAGTGAGTAATCCAACAACATTCTCTTTAAGCTTCTTGACTCTGGAACGAGTCATGGGACCTTCAGGAATGGCTAGAGCATCATCACCAGGCTGCTGGTGCAATGTGGCTTCATGTGGCTCATCTAGACTCTCCTTGTTCTCCTTAGTGATCCGGTCCATGATCACATCAGAAACCTTTTACTGGTTATTTTTGTTTACCTTTGTGCAGGAAGCATGGGATCCGAGTTTGAAGAAGAAGCTGCACTCGTCAGAAAGAACAAGCTTCTCATGGAGGCTATGTCGGCTCAACTCAATCAGAACATGGCAGCAACCATGACCGAGATGAGGACCGACCTCAATGACATCCAGAGAGAGCTCAGAGAAGACATCAAAAGAGCTACGAGTCAATTGCCAAACCGAGAGACTAGGAGAGAAGAGAGACCTCATGCAACTCTCCAAGAGCATGCTGGTTATGAGGAGACTGACAATGAGTATGAACACCTCAGTTCATCCTCAAGACAAAGCCAAAGAAGACATAGGCGTGTCCAAGAAAGAAGGATGAACCAGAGAGATGAGCTTGCTGGTTTGAAGACAAAGATACCCCCATTCCATGGCAAAGCTGATCCGGATGCCTACCTTGAGTGGGAGAAGAAGATTGAGTCAGTCTTTCAGTGTAAGCAGTACACAAACCACAAGAAGATTCAGATTGCTGCCACTGAGTTCTATGACTATGCTCTAAGTTGGTGGGATCAGTACATCACAACTCGTAGAAGGAATGGAGAGGAACCAGTTGAGACTTGGACAGAGATGAAGTCTATCATGCGCAAGAGGTTTGTTCCAAGTCACTACCACAGAGACTTGCATCACCGGCTTAGAAAGCTTACTCAAGGTTCAAGATCAGTGGAGGAGTATTACCAAGAGATGGAGTTTCTCATGCTAAGAGCTAGCATATCAGAAGATAGAGAAGCAACCATGTCAAGGTTCCTGTGTGGGTTAAACAGAGAGATACAAGACAATGTTGAGATGCAACATTATGTGGAGCTTGAAGAGATGCTACACAAGGCTATTCTTGTGGAGCAGCAGCTCAAGAGGAAGGGACATTCACGCAACCACTATGGCTCTAACCGGTTACACAACACCAAGGAAGAGAAGTCACCTTACCCTAAGGAGTCTAAACCGTTCCAGAAGAACAACAAGTCCTATCCGAGAGAAGAAACCAAGCAAAGCAGTGCTCTTGACAAGGGCAAAGGCAAGGTTGAAGCTTCTAGTTCCAGAGCTCGTGATGTCAAGTGTTTCAAGTGCCAAGGAAGAGGTCATTATGCCAATGAATGTACCGACAAGAGGGTCATGATCTTGCTGGAAGATGGAGAGTATGCCTCAGAAGATGACAACACCGAGTCTGACCAAGAAGACACTGAAGAAGAACATGAAGAAGGACCAGTCCAGGGGAAACTTTTAGTAGCAAGAAGGCGTCTAAGCTTGCAAAACAAGGCTGAGGAGCTAGAGCAACGCGAGAACCTCTTCTACACCCGGTGCTTGGTCTAAGGAAAGGTGTGCAGCCTCATTGTTGATGGAGGTAGTTGTGTGAATGCTGCGAGTGAAACCATGGTCAAGAAGTTGGGATTGAAGGTTCAGAAGCATCCCAAACCTTACCGGCTACAATGGCTGAATGAAGAAGGCACCATGAAGGTTTCAAGCCAAATCCTTATTCCCTTAGCCATTGGGAGATATGAAGATGAAGTCTTGTGTGATGTGTTGCCAATGGAAGCTGGTCACATACTTCTTGGAAGACCTTGGCAATCTGATCGCCGAGTTATCCATGATGGCTTCACCAACAAGCACTCCTTTGAGTTCAAGGGGCGCAAGACCACTCTGGTTCCCTTGACACCTAAGGAAGTCCATAAAGATCAGATTCAACTCCAAAAGAAGAAGGAGATTGATCTAAAACCGGCTGGAACTAAGCAGCCAAACTTCTATGCTAACATGGGTGACATCAAAAGAACTCTCTACTCTAAACAATCTGCAATCTTACTTGTGTTTAAAGAAACTCTTTTCAACTTAACAGATTCTACACCGGTGTTTCCGAGTGAAATGGTTTCTCTTTTGCAGGAGTTTCAAGATGTATTTCCAGAAGACAATCCCATAGACTTTGTTCCAGGATCTACACTTCCAAACCGTCCAGCATACAGAACCAACCCGGTTGAGACCAAGGAGTTGCAAAGACAAGTAGAGGAACTCATGGAGAAGGGCTATATCCGAGAGAGTTTGAGCCCATGTGCTGTACCAGTGCTCCTAGTGCCTAAGAAGGATGGTACCTGGCGAATGTGTGTTGATTGTAGATCAATCAACAACACCACAGTGAAGTATCGCCACCCTATCCCTAGACTTGATGATATGCTTGATTAATTGCATGGTTCTTGCATCTTTTCTAAGATAGATTTAAAAAGTGGTTATCATCAGATTAGGATGAAAGAAGGAGATGAATGGAAAACTGCATTCAAAACTAAACATGGATTATATGAGTGGTTAGTTATGCCATTCGGATTAACCAAGGCACCTAGTACATTCATGAGGTTAATGAATCATGTTCTTAGATCATTCATAGGCATTTCTGTTGTAGTATACTTTGATGACATCTTAGTATATAGCAAGAACTTAGAAGAACATCTAGAACATCTTAGGGCTGTCCTGAATGTTTTAAGGAATGAAAAGCTTTATGCCAACTTAAAGAAGTGCACCTTTTGCACGGATAACTTGGTTTTCCTAGGTTTTGTTGTGAGTGCAGGACAGTGGCCGAGTCCAACCACAGTGGGAGAAGTGAGGAGTTTCCATGGGCTTGCTGGGTTCTATAGGCGATTTGTGAGTGACTTCAGCACCATTGCAGCTCCCTTGACTGAAGTGATAAAGAAGGATGTCGGATTTAAGTGGGGAGAAGCACAAGAGAAGGCTTTCCAGAGCCTAAAAGAGAAGCTTACTCAATCACCTCTTCTTATGCTTCCTGATTTTACTAAAATAGTTGAAATAGAATGTGATGCCTCAGGAATTAGAATTGGTGCTGTATTGATGCAGGATAGGAAACCTATTGCCTACTTCAGTGAGAAGCTTGGAGGAGCCACTCTAAACTATGCAACCTATGACAAAGAACTCTATGCCTTGGTGAGGGCATTACAAACGTGGCAACACTACTTGTGGCCCAAGGAGTTTCTCATACACACTGATCATGAGTCCCTAAAGTATCTAAAAGGGCAGAGTAAGCTTAGCAAGAGACACGCAAGGTGGGTGGAGTTCATTGAGACCTTCCCATACGTGATCAAGTATAAACAAGGTAAGGAGAACATAGTCGCTGATGCACTATCTCGGAGGTATGTTCTCTTGACCACTTAGCATCTAAAGTGGTCAAGAGAACATACCTCCGAGATAGTGCATCAGCAACTATGTTTTCCTTACCTTGTTTATACTTGATCACGTATGGGAAGGTCTCAATGAACTCAACCCACCTTGCATATCTCTTGCTAAGCTTACTCTGCCCTTTTAGATACTTTAGGGACTCATGATCAGTGTGTATGACAAACTCCTTGGGCCACAAGTAATGTTGCCACGTTTGTAATGCCCTCACTAAGGCATAGAGTTCTTTGTCATAGGTTGCATAGTTTAGAGTGGCTCCTCCAAGCTTCTCACTGAAGTAGGCTATAGGTTTCCTATCCTGCATCAATACAGCACCAATTCCAATTCCTGAGGCATCACATTCTATTTCAAACGTTTTAGTAAAATCAGGAAGCATAAGAAGAGGTGATTGAGTAAGCTTCTCTTTTAGGTTCTGGAAAGCCTTCTCTTGTGCTTCTCCCCACTTGAATCCGACATCCTTCTTTATCACTTCAGTCAAGGGAGCTGCAATGGTGCTAAAGTCTCTCACAAATCGCCTATAGAACCCAGCAAGCCCATGGAAACTCCTCACTTCTCCTACTGTGGTTGGACTCGGCCAGTCTTTGATGGCTTTGATCTTCTCCTCATCGACCTTAACTCCATCTGCACTTACAACAAAGCCTAGGAAAACCAAGTTATCCGTGCAAAAGGTGCACTTCTTCAAGTTGGCATAAAGCTTTTCATTCCTTAAAACATTCAGGACAGCCCTAAGATGTTCTAGATGTTCTTCTAAGTTCTTCCTATATACTAAGATGTCATCAAAGTATACTACAACAGAAATGCCTATCAATGATCTAAGAAAATGATTCACTAACCTCATGAATGTACTAGGTGCATTGGTTAATCCAAATGGCATAACTAACCACTAATATAATCTATGTTTAGTTTTGAATGCAGTTTTCCATTCATCTCCTTCTTTCATCCTAATCTGATGATAACCACTTTTTAAATCAATCTTAGAAAAGATGCAAGAACCATGTAATTCATCAAGCTTATCATCAAGTCTAGGGATAAGGTGGCGATATTCACTGTGATGTTGTTGATTGATCTACAGTCAACACAAATACGCCATGTACCATCCTTCTTAGGCACTAGGAGCACTGGTAGGCTCAAACTCTCTCGGATATAGCCCTTCTCCATGAGTTCCTCTACTTGTCTTTGCAACTCATTGGTCTCAACCGGGTTGGTTCTGTATGCTGGACGGTTTGGAAGTGTAGATCCTGGAACAAAGTCTATCTGGTGCTCAATCCCTCTCAAAGGTGGTAAACCAGTGGGATTGTCTTCTGGAAATACATCTTGAAACTCCTGCAAAAGAGAAACCATTTCACTCGGATACACCGGTGTAGAATCTGTTAGGTTCAAGAGAGTTTCTTTAAACACAAGTAAGATAGCAGATTGTTTAGAGTAGAGAGTCCTTTGATATCACCCATGTTAGCATAGAAGTTTGGCTGCTTAGTTCCAGCCGGTTTTAGATCAATCTCCTTCTTCTTTTGGAGTTGAATCTGATCTTGTTGAACTTCCTTAGGTGTCAAGGGAACCAGAGTGGTCTTGCGTCCCTTGAACTCAAAGGAGTGCTTGTTGGTGAAGCCATCATGGATAACTCGGCGATCAGATTGCCAAGGTCTTCCAAGAAGTATGTGACCAGCTTCCATAGGCAACACATCACACAAGACTTCATCTTCATACCTCCCAATGTCTAAGGGAATAAGGACTTGACTTGAAACCTTCATGGGGCCTTCTTCATTCAGCCATTGTAGCCGGTAAGGTTTGGGATGCTTCTGAACCTTCAATCCCAACTTCTTGACCATGGTTTCACTCGCAGCATTCACACAACTACCTCCATCAATAATGAGGCTGCACACCATTCCTTGGACCAAGCACCGGGTGTAGAAGAGGTTCTCACGCTGCTCTAGCTCCTCAGCCTTGTTTTGCAAGCTTAGAAGCCTTCTTGCTACTAAAAGCTTCTCCTGGACTGGTCCTTCTTCATGTTCATCTTCAGTGTGTTCTTGGTCAGACTCGGTGTTGTCATCTTCTGAGGCATACTCTCCATCTTCCAGCAAGATCATGACTCTCTTGTTGGTACATTCATTGGCATAATGACCTCTTCCTTGGCACTTGAAACACTTGACATCACGAGCTCTGGAACTAGAAGCTTCAACCTTGCCTTTGCCCTTGTCAAGAGCACTGCTTGGTTTGGTTTCTTCTCTTGGATAGGACTTGTTGTCCTTCTGGAACGGTTTAGAATCCTTAGGGTAAGGTGACTTCTCTTCCTTGGTGTTGTGTAACCGGTTAGAGCCATAGTGGCTGCGTGAATGTCCCTTCCTCTTGAGATGTTGCTCCACAAGAATAGCCTTGTGCAGCATCTCCTCAAGCTCCACATAATGTTGCATCTCAACATTTTCTTGTATCTCTCGGTTTAAACCACACAGGAACCTTGACATGGTTGCTTCTCTATCTTCTGATATGCTAGCTCTTAGCATGAGCAACTCCATCTCCTGGTAATACTCCTCCACTGATCTTGACCCTTGGGTAAGTTTCCTGAGCCGGTGGTGCAAGTCTCTGTGGTAATGACTTGGAACAAACCTCTTGCGCATGATAGACTTCATCTCTGTCCAAGTCTCTACTGGTTCTTCTCCATTCCTCCTACGAGTTGTGATGTACTGATCCCACCAACTTAGAGCATAGTCATAGAACTCAGTGGCAGCAATCTGAATCTTCTTGTGGTTGGTGTACTGCTTACACTGAAAGACTAACTCAATCTTCTTCTCCCACTCAAGGTAGGCATCCGGATCAGATTTGCCATGGAATGGGGGTATCTTTATCTTCAAACCAGCAAGCTCATCTCCCTGGTTCATCCTTCTTTCTTGGACACGCCTATGTCTTCTTTGGCTTTGTCTTGAGGATGAACTGAGGTGTTCATACTCATTGTCAGTCTCCTCATAATCGGCATGCTCTTGGCGAGTTGCATGAGGTCTCTCTTCTCTCCTAGTCTCTCGGTTTGGAACTTGACTAGTAGCTCTCCGGATGTCTTCTCTGAGCTATCTCCGGATGTCATTGAGGTTGGTCCTCATCATCTCGGTCATGGTTGCCACCATGTTATGATTAAGTTGAGCCGAGATAGCCTCCATGAGAAGCTTGTTCTTCCTGACGAGTGCAGCTTCTTCTTCAGACTCGGATCCCATGCTTCCTGCACAAAGGTAAAAAAAAATAACCAGTAAAAGGTTTCTAGGTAACAAGACAAGCAAAAAGGAAAAAGGATAAAAACAAACTAAAGCTTCTTTTGCAAGACAAAAGTAAAAAGGATAATCGGCTACAAGCAAAAAGGAGATTAGGGTTGCCGATTTCTAGCAAAAAGGAAATTCTTCAAATCTTGTATAAACTTTTCTAAGCTT
Source organism: Moricandia arvensis (assembly GCA_905132765.1). Taxonomy (NCBI): domain Eukaryota; kingdom Viridiplantae; phylum Streptophyta; class Magnoliopsida; order Brassicales; family Brassicaceae; genus Moricandia; species Moricandia arvensis. Next base: position 2,089 of record CAJHQP010006046.1, on the reverse strand, counting down.
TTCTAGCACCCTAAAAAACCTTAATCTACTCGTGTTCAAGGTGATTAACAAGATTAACAGATGAAACAAAGTGATCTAAAAGGCAAAGACTTGTGCGGCTAGGGTTTCTCTCTCTAGGGCTTCGCAAAGCAAAAAGGAAAAGTTTAAAAAACTTTTGTCTAATCTCTTATGAAACTCGAGCAGTCCTAAACAGATTTGTTCCACTGCTTATTCAAGATGATAGAGATGAAACACGGATGAAACAAAAAAGAACAAGAGAGAAAACGAGTACTTCCCAACCAAAGTTGCTCTGATACCACTTGATGCGCCCCTAGGATGCTCTTTGGTTGATGGGAGTGGATAGATCCTTGCAAGAACGAATCAGAGACTCAAGTTCTTCAAGGTTGTGGATCGATTGGTGACACAAGAGGGATGATAAGATCTCTTGATACTCCTAGATGAATAACTCGGATATAACACACCAAGCAAACACCCTTAGGTTCCTGGATGCTACACACCAGAAGAAACTCGACAACTTGTCTTAGAGAGAGAGCCGTCAAGGAGAAAGATAACTCGTTGATTAAAAGATGGATGATTACAATTGGGTTTAGAGACCCGTTTAAATAAGGAGAAACCAGAGAACATGCTCTCTAGGGTTTCGGAAATAAGTAAAAAGGAAACTATAGTTTAAGTTTAACATAAGCTTTTAAATGGAATAAAATGTAAACTTCTTTAGCCTTGGACCGAGATAGGGCCTAAGTGATGTGAAGACAAGTTGTGGCCTCGTTAAAAACCTTCCTCCGGAAAACCTCGTGGGACAAAACCAAAAGCAAGGAAAAGAGCACGCACCCCATATCTTGCCTAGACACTAACTCAGCTTGATGTAGAGATGGCTTGAATGGTGATCAAGACATCTCGGATCAGACCTTGTCCAAGACTTTCTTGTTGTGGATGTGAAGTGAGTAATCCAACAACATTCTCTTTAAGCTTCTTGACTCTGGAACGAGTCATGGACCTTCAAGAATGGCTAGAGCATCATCACCAAGCTGCTGGTGCAATGTGGCTTCATGTGGCTCATCTAGACTTTCCTTGTTCTCCTTAGTGATTCGGTCCATGATCACATCAAGATTCCATTGGCATCTAGCCACCAGAACCACTCGTTTGAACCATGGGACGCGCCTCTTCTCCTGTCCACATACCTTACCTCTCTTTGCTTTACGAAACCCTTGTAAACCCTCTCTATATATTCTGAACTCTCTCTATGAATAAAGCATATAGTTCTCTCTAAACTTTCGAGTCTCATAATGTTCTTCATAGTCTTTCATAAATCTTCTTAGTTCTTAGTCTAAATCGAGTCTTTGTTTCATCAAATCTGCTTCTAGTCTTGTTTGGGTTACTTATTAATCTAAGATCTTAAAAGATCTTATGGTATCAGAGCCTGGTTCATCACGATCTGGATTTGTGTTCATCAAGTTGAAGAAGATCAAGGTTGAAGCTTTTTGAAGATCCAAGGCTGTTCTTTGAAGATCCGGGTAGAAGACTGAAGTTTGAAGCTTGTGTGGTGTAAAAGCTTGAGTCTTTCACGTTCTTACCTTCAAAGGCTTAACCTTTCCTCTCGTTTCTGGGTTCGTCCGTGTTCTAAGGTATAGATCCACTCATTTCCAAGCTTTTGAAGTCAAGCTGGTTGTAGATGGATAGTGTTAGCATGAAGGTTCCGGTTACTCTCAAGGGTAGTAACTATCTGTTGTGGTCTCGTTTGGTGAAGACTGCTGTGGGAAGTAAGGGCTTTTGGGGTCATATCACATCCGGTGAAGCTCCTAAGCTCATTACTCAAGAAGGTGAAGCTGCAAGTGCCACAAGTGAGGTGGAGAAATGGCAGCAAGAAGACATGATGGTGATGACACTTCTTCAAGGATCTCTTGAGACTCCTATCATGGAAGCTTATAGCTACTGTGAAACCGCAAAGGATATATGGGATACCTTGAAGAAGGTGTATGGAAACATCTCAAACTTGAGCCGAGTGTTTGAGGTGAAGAGAGCAATCAACGGGTTGCTACAAGAAGATATGGAGTTCACTAAGCATCTTGGAAGGTTCCGAGCACTCTGGTCC